>JARUPV020000084.1:0-25000 GCA_030347415.2 Decapterus maruadsi | reverse complement strand
GACCTTCTGGTTAGCTTGACCTGCTGGGCCACAGCTGCCCAGAAGATAAATACTGGCAACTATAGAAACAAAGTCTGATATGCTTTACACTCCCTTTACCTTGAACTGAGAAATAAATCAACTAATCAACACCTGTGATTGAAATGATGACGGCTGCTGACAGCAGGTCAACGTAAACGGCAGTGAGTATCAGTCTGATCATGTGATAAAACTGCTGAATTACTTATAACTGAGTTACAAATATGTGATGAAGCAGCAGAAAAACTGGGTTACTGTATGGAGCGAACAAAGAAAGCTCAGTAAGTGATGAGATAAGTGGCAGCACAGATGTGGACTCACTATTTGGCTGGAAAGAGGTCACTGTTGCCCTTTATATTTAATGTGTGATTGCAGCTAATAAATGATTTACAAAGTGTTAACAAGCTAATAAACAAACATTCATTAACCTTTTACAAGGATGGGCTTATTGTACCTTAAGGTTTAGCTTCATATACTGTATACAGATAAACAACTACCAACCCTCCTCTCCTCTGTGTGTTGAAGCACTGATGTAAAAAAAAATGTAGGGAGGTTATTCTTATCTTTATACAGGGTATCTTGTTAGGCACAGTCTCAGCGGAGGGGAAGAGAGGAGAATCAGCTCTACAAACAAAATGGTGCAATAAGAGCATGTGAAAGAGAGTCAGCTATTTCAGTGCATTATAATTTCAGAGGGCAGAGTGAGTCAGCAAAAGAGAGGAGAGCAAACGAGGAAAAAGACGGAGGGTTGAAAAGAAGGAGAGAGGGAGAGAGGGAGGATGACAGATGGCTGGTGTAAAAGGGAGAGAAGGGAGAAAACGAATTAGGCGAACTGCAGAGCAGCAGTTAACAATATCCAAAGTCCAAAGGGCCCTTTGAAACATTGGGGTGATGAAACCTCCTGCGCTTGTTGGCAGAGGGACAGCACAGGGGCCACGCAGCTCCGAGCGCCACAGCCAAAGCCTTACATAACAGGCCACAGAGCTGAACGCTCCCCATTCCAGCACAGCTCTTAAAGGTGAAGGCACCAGAGCCACGAGCCAGGAGGACTGACAGAGGGCTGCAGGCACACAGCTCAGACCCTCATTAGCTGCTACACCAGAGAAAAACCTCCATCCAGTCCTCTTAACGTCACCGGATTGCTAATGATAAGTGTGGGAGAGATTCTGAGCTCTTTTAGTCTGTCTAAAAGTCATTTGTGGTTTCACCTTTTTTTTCATTTTTTTATTTTTTACCTCCGTCAAGGAGCTTGTGTTTTTGCTCGCCTCATGTTGTTTGTCAGCAGGATTATGCAAAACAGCTTGGCAGAGGGACAGGGCATGAGCCAGGAGAGGACCTATTCAATTTTGCTGCGGATCTCGTTAAAGGGACAGGAGTTGTTTTATATTCATCACTTTTCCTGGGCGTTTTTGTTCAGTGGCTCAGACAATAATCAGACATGTAGTTGAGATCTATGAGTTTGTGCAAATCTCATTCTAGTTTTATCCTACTATCTTTATTCTAATTTATTCTCTGTTTTCATGCATATTCAAATAAGCCAGGAAGACACTGAGAATGCATGAGCATGCAGCACCACTGGATGCTCCTGGTGTCAGGTAACCACACCTGTTTGTCAAATGTGTCTTTTTTTTGTTGCGATTGTCAGATTTTATGCTGAAGCAGCTTTTTCAATCACTTCAATGAGACTTATAGAACTAAAACTCCTCCATAAAGCCTATGAAAATAGCATGCTCGTGCTGTGTTTTATTTTATTTTGTTTTTAAGAGACAACAAATGCAGACATACATGTACAGGGTAGGAGAATAGCAAACTCCAGGTTTTCACTACCACTATGGCGTCTATGTTGCACAAATCATAAGCACTCAGCTATGTGGCTAGTAGTACAGAAAACCACATTTGACAAGCATTAGTTCATTGATATCCTTTATGGCATGGTTAGTCCTCTCCTGCACTTTCTCTCTCCTCAAATCATAGTCAACTATGCATTCATGACATTTTATGGTTATAGCCCATACATAATTGGGATATTTTAATTATGCAATTTATGTATGCATTAAGTCATTTTAACTTTGTATTGCTGGTTTTTTGTGGTTTCTGTGTGGAAATGTGCAGACATTGGGGAAATAAAAACCAAGTCAAATTTGACCCACAAGAACAACTACAGGTTTAAAATATTTTCTTATAAAATCTTAGATGATTTTACTTATCATCTTCTTTTCATGTTAATCATGTATTGCATTAGTACAGGGTGCAATATCTAGCTATTTGAAAAGGTCACAAGGCTCTGCTAACAGCCTGGTATAGCAGCGCTTGGACTCTGGAGGTTCTTCACCTAAGCAGCAGAAGACCTACAGCCCATCTATTTACATAAAGACTTACCTGCAGGCTCTCACTAGCACTAAACACTATGAACTGAGCAAAATGCATGACTGGTTTATAAGAGGGTCTGTAACCAGAGGCACTGTGAGAGAACAGGAAAAGATGACTAACATTTGGAAACACATCACAACTTCTGGTCAGGACTTTAAGAGTCATCTGAGCTGAAACAGGATCCCAGGATTTGCTGAGTGGGTGAGTGGGTGGGTGTTGGGGGAGTGTGTCGTCTGGCCGCCATCATTTACTACATCCTACCTGAAACAAGCTGTGATACAGATGGTGTTAGATATCGCCCACCCAGGACCATTCAAGTGGGGATGTGGACCCCATAAGGGTGCTGCTGACCCACAACTGCAATCCAGATGTTCTGCTCTACTTGCCACCGATGTCTGCAAAGTCAGACATCTCAAACTGATTAAATGACAGATGATGATCCTTTGAACGGCTGTATGCATTCATGAATCACAGTTCTGAAGCAGGATAAATCCTAACTTACAACTGCAGATTGAATGCTTCAAGTGATGCGCACGTTATAGATTTAGGAAAGTTAATTTTTGCATCACAACACCCATGACCTCAAAAATGTTGTAGAAACCTTTTGCAGATGGCAATAGAGGGGAACATGAGGAAAGTGCAGGAAAAATGTGTTATCTTGCAGCTCAGTGATTATGCCCACCCTCAGTAAATACAAATCTAGGTTTCTCATGTCTTCTGGCATTTTTATTATTGTATGAATCTCCCAAACTGATCTGATATCTGCAGTATGATGGGCCTGCTGTCCACAGGAACAATGATACCAATGCTCGGCCAGGAACATTTTGTGGTTCTCCAAACCAAGATCATGTTTTCTATCGATGAACTTTTCCTCTTACTAGAAAAATACAGAGTCATGTCTTGGCCTAAGTAACAACACAATAAAATCACCCCATCTGCACTATGAACAGGGGAAACCTTCAGTTTCACATCATTATCCATACATGGTGATCTAAAATACTGCCTTTTCTTACAACAGACTGCATCAAAGGGTGTTTTCACATATTTTGTGTTTTATGGGGCATGTCATCAAAAATATGATGAGCCAAATATGACCTTTATCAACCGCTAATAAGCCTCAGCCTCTGTGACTTTGAGATGAACTACTGTAATGCCCAGTCCCTGTCAGGATTACCAGTTTGTTCATAATGTTTGTCCGTGATGGTCCCGTCCTGTGGGATGACCAAACAAAGCCAACAAAAAGCAGGGGACTGCAGCCACAGTTTAAAAGTGTCAACTCTCAGAGCTTTGATCAACTGGATCTGTAAACACCACAATGTCAAACAGACCTTCATGTCATTGTGCATGATGTAATGCACAGTTCAGACCTTTTCTGGCTGGAAGGATTTTTATTATGATCAAATTCTGTGAAAAGATTTTTTTTTAAATAGTTTTGCTTTAGTTTGTTTCGCAACACTTTCCTGTTTCTCTCTCTCGTTGAGAAACGTCTCACCAAACAAGCAAAAATTTAGTACGGATCGCCAAATATATGGATCCCAGGCAACTCAGGCATTTCCTACAACAGCTAGGCTCTGTGGTCTTTGGCAGACATGACTCAAACGGGGAAACGCTGTGTTTATGAGGGTGCAGTGATACACACACCATGGGTTTCAATCCAATCTTTTCCTTCTGTACGCAACTGTGAGCTACATATACACATCTTCACCAGTTTATTTTTACTTTATGATGAATACCTACATGAGTACATGTACAGTAGGTACAAGCAAAACAATCAAATACACACAATGCTTATTTTGTTTAGGCCTACATAAAACACAAGTCTGATTCTTAACCAGGCTAACACATGAAGGCCGACACAGCCTTTTATGCCACACATACGGTCTCAACAACATGGACAGCTGATCAACAATTACAACAGTAGGCAGGAGAGTTAAATGCAGAGTAATTTTCGCTACACGGACCAATAAAGTTGTCTACTAGTATGTGTCACCACTGTAAAATTATGCCACATCCACAACATCAAAATTGGACATCCACATACAACAACTACCACACAAACCTCAATAACAATCTGCACTAGCCATTAATAAAATACTCATTAATCAGATGAGAACCACAGTCAAACAGCACTCACCCATCACTTGTAAATAAAGTCCATGCGTCTGTCTTTTTTGACAAAGCGTTCAATAACGTCCTCATGCAGTCGTCCTTTTTGCTTCAGTTGATTGAGCAATTCTTTCTCAATAGAGAGAGATGCCAAAGAAGACAGCTTTGTTTGTCCGCTTGTGCTCCTTGCGTAAGTTTTTATCCGTTTAAGAGCCGAGACCGAGCGCTCCACGGAGGCTGTGGACACTGGGATGGTTAGGATCAGGCATGTGAGTGCATACAGTTCTGTCATACTGTCTGCAAGGCCTGTAGTCCTCAGAAACACCAGGAGATCACTTGTGCTTTTGCCGTGAAAGTTTGGCATGTTATACATGACTTTGAGCTCAGCTCTGAGTCTGTTCAAGTCAAAGTGTGCGCCGTAGCTCTCCATCAAACTCCTGAGCTCTGCCTCTGGAAACGTCTGCTTGAACTTTTCAAAATGCTTTGAGTCCAGCAATCCGACAAACACCAGCCTCTGGTGATCTTCAAATCTGTTCCTAACTTGTGCCAGTATGTTGTCGATTACAGCCATGTGAAGCTCTCTGTAGTAGGCATGCACGTCATTGGACTTTCCGCACGGTGCCCTCGGCTGTCCTGCCGCCTGCACGGTGTTGTCGTAGACGTCACTGAATTTAGCCCGCTCCCTTTCCACGCTCTGGCAAAAATCTGCAATTCTGTCCAGACTAAACTGCACATCTGTGGTCTTGCTTTGCAGAATCCCGAAGAGTGCATCGGCAATGTCGAAAATGCCGGTTAAAGAAAAGAGAAAAAAGCAGAAGTCAAAACTTTTCAATTGAGACAGGTGTCCGGATGCACAGTGTACAGTGTCTCGGTCAAAATCTTCAGCACGGTCGAGGATATGTTGGAAAAGCTCAACCAGCTCAACTCTTTTGTCGTGGACAGTGCACACCAGTCTGGAGTTAGAATTCCACCGCACCAGCGCGACGTGCGGCAGCCGTCCCTGACAAAACTCATCCAGTAATTTGGTGCGTTTGGGGGAACGGGTGAAAAATGCTGATAATCCACAAAGATTTGCAAAAAATATCTTGCATTCTTTAATTTTGGATGCTCCCTGGGACATCACTAAGTTCAAAGTGTGTGCATAACAATGTAGGAAGAGGGCCTGGGGGACTGTGTCTTTGACGGTAGCCTGCACTCTGTTTAGTCCCGACGCCATCACCGCCGCTCCATCGTAGCACTGAGCAACTAATTTTGATTTACAGTCGTAGCTCTCCAGCAGATCCAGGACCAACCCTGCTCGATCCTGGGTTTGTTTTCCGCCTGTAATGTCCTCAACTTTTAAAAACCTTTCCTTGACCCCCATTTCGGTCACATACCTGAAGACGAAGGAGACTGTGTTACTGAAGTCAGTCGCCTCATCGACAATAACGGCCACAAACTTTGTTTGTTCAACCTCCTCTCTGATGTGATGGTTCAACACCTCGGCCACTGAATTTATTAGGTCATTTTGAATTTTTCCTAATGAGCCTGTAAAAACTGTGGCTGTGTCAAGGTGATGCCGCAGGTCGGCATCATGCTCAGCTAGCAGCATTAACAGTTCCAAATAATTGCCTCTATTCAACGAATCTTTGGATTCATCGTGTCCCCTGAAAGACAATTCTTGTCGTCCCAAAAAGAGGACAGAGTCAATGAGGCGCTTCAGGATATCTCGGTTCCTTCTGACCCTCTCGTTGTGGATGCTCACCTCCTGTTTCCTCTGATCGTCTGGCTGCAAATCCACTCGACATTCACCAAATGTTTTCAAATGCACCACTGACATGATGTGGCGCTCGGCGCTTTGGTGTTTGAGAGCTGCCTTGGTGAAGCTGTTCAGACCGCCGAAGCCAGAATCATTCCATGTCCCTTTACTGGTATTAAAAAGTAAACATGGCCAGCAAAACAGCTTGCCGTGCTCGGCACTGGCCGTTAGCCACTCGTAGCGCTCATAGTGGCCGTCTTTGAAATGTGGCACCAACCCTTTGTTTGCCTTTGTTAATGAATCCAGGTTGGGCGTCGGTCGTCCTTTCTCAATTATTTCTCTTTTGTCTTGGAAGGAGCGCTTTGAAAAGGGCGTTTTCAGAAGATCAACAACTAGATCCGGATCGGTGATGGCGGCTGCCATTTCTTTTTGCTCAAGGTGACTTTCGTACGGAATGCGTCGCTGGGCCCAGAGGACGTCCTGTCATTGAACGTCGAGATTTGACTGGCTGATGATTCTGTCACTGATGCTTGTATACATCACATGTGAGATCTTTCAACAAAAGGCTAGCAGGACCTGTAGTGCTGCCCCCTGTGACCTTAAATCACTGTGGGGCGTTTAAGTGACTTTTCTGATGATCTCAACAAAACTAAGCAATTACATCACACTTATGGAAAAACATTTTACAGGTTTATTTTAGCCCACCACTGGATACACATTGTGTTGGTGAACATGATTAGTTCGGTTTCAATTTTTGCCTTTTACTTGCCATTTGTTGACTGTCACACATGTGGAGTAACTTTTCTCATAATCTCAAACTCAATGGATTATTGATCCAAGTTGGTCATCCATATAACTAAATATTAAATTCTGGCACTTCCAGTTTATCACTAAGCATGCTAGCATTATACCCAACTCTTTTCTCATTTTACAAGCTTCTGTTTATACTTTATGAAAATGTCAACACGACTAGCAGCATAACGGGGAAACAGAATATAAAAAATCATCAAACAAACAGATGTTCAGATGTGGAACACAAGAAATTGCAGTCTTGCTTTCACTCTTCAAGGAAGACACAATTGGTATAATCATTAGCAGAGCAATCTGCTCTTCTGCAGCTATTCAATCTGCTATCCGTACTCTACGAGGATAATCACGTGTCTTCTTACCCCCGCTCACCCCTAGCACTCCGCTGAGCAGCACAGCCAGGGGCAGAAAAGTGAAGATGAAGGCTTTTACAGCTCCTCTCCCTCCATCTACATGAATAATTCAACCCCATCCAGGCCTGAGAGCGTTTTTCAACTTTCCCCTGAAGCATGAAAACACAGCGCAGCTCTACACCGGCTGCCAGGAGGGTCATAAGCTCCTCATACCTAACATAAATCCACTCCCGATTATAATAGGATCACATTAAGCCACACAACTAGAGGTTTTGCTGAAGGCACAGGCGCAGGTAGTGCGTGTTAACCTACACAGGGCCCCGTGTTATCCATTCTGTGTAAATCATGCGCTGCATCAAGGAATCTGGAATTAGGCCCCCAAATCTGAAGGAAATGCAGAGACTCACTGAGGTTTCTGCAGGTTTGCTGATTGAACAGTTTCGGCAACAAAGCCAAAACAACTCGATTCAACATTTGCACACGTAACAAGGGCTCTGCCGGCTGGGTCAGAGATGGCAGATAATGCAAATCATTTCAAATCTGGAAACAGCCACCACATGTTTTACAAAGCACTTGAAAGCTGCGACACACAGATATGTAACCACTTCTAATCGACGCTGAGCTTTGCAGCCTTTCTGCATGTGTGCTCTTCTTGTTTTAGATGCATCATTTAAAAAAAGACTTCAAATAGCGTCCACCACTAAATCCAATTGTCATTGTCATGAGCATGTGCAATAAACACAGCCCTGAAGTGGTTTTATTTACACACATGCACTCACATATGTGCACAGCACCTGAGCCAAGTGAACCGGAATGAACTACTCTCTCTCTCTCTGTCACACACACACACACACACACACACACACACACACTCATATCTGAGAGCCTCATCGCCCTTTGCCAGTATCAAAACGATTAGCATCCTTCACCACACACCGGTCCAATAAGATAAAATCATGCAGAAAAACAACATCTTCAACTTCTCCATCCACCAGTTTGATTTTCACAAGCATGAGAAGCTAACACTGAGATGAAAGGGAAACTGCATGTTACAGATTCACTTAACACAGACTTTTGGTCATATCATGCAGCTTTAAGTCAAAAGGCCGAGATCCACGAAAATTGAATTGAAAACGGAAATGTTGTTGAGTCGGGTCTGCTTGTGAGTCCACAACGCTGCCATCTTCAACACCTCACTATGTGGGATATCAAAAATTGTACTTGTTTATTTATCTTACACCTTTTTTTCAACAAAGTTCAATGTAGTCCAAACACAGGCAACTGCACAAAAGCTTTGTGCAAGTCGATTACATAAGAGTACAAGTGAGACAGACTGATTGACTGAATGATTAAAAAAAAACACCTAGTAAAATATACAAAGGGAAACAGTTACAAGCTCTGGATTAAAACAAATCTGTAAAACAGCCAAGATTCTGTGTGAACAGGAAAGGTTTGACTTGAGTCCACAAAGTCCAGGGATCTCAAGCTTAGGAGTGGAAGAAAGACAATGTTGTTTATAGTATGGAACAGAACTTCAACTACAACTTTTTTTTACTTGGAAGTTATGGTATCAATAAAAGTGTGGTGATTTCTCACTCCTGAACAATTCTTTTCTTTTATCCAAGGTTGAGTTCAAGGGGAGCCACTTTATTTACCACACCATCAGTGTAAAACAGCTGGACGAGTGCGTCTACGAAATACGCTTGAGGTTAAATAACAATGAGAAGTGAAAAGGTGTGGCTTCATTTATAACCCAGGCGTGTCGCATATGGCAGGGAGATTTAAGGTGAGACTCCACAGTGTGCCCACATGTGTGTTGGGCCACATACTGCATAGAATCAGCCAGATTAAGAAATGCAAGAGTAAAGTCATCAATACTGGAGACTCAAATCAACCCCAGACAAAAAGGGGCTCGTCCACCTTTATACTGGACGATAGAAGAAAAAAAATCTGTGAAATTGGATAGGGGCCAGGTCAATGATAGAATAATACAAAAGACTGGATTCAGTTTGCAAATGATGAACAGCTGCCACCCCAACAAACCAACTGTCATGTAGACTCGTTTCTAAAAAGCAAAGCAAACAGGAGGGAATGGTTCTAGACTGTAATGATGCACAGTGCAGCCAGAGGTGGAGGTTCAGTACTCTGGTGAAACATATACTGTATGAACACCGAATAAGATCTTAGAAAAGAATTTCCATCATCACTGGAGGTAAATATACTCATAGAGGAGAGAAGGATGAACACAGTCCACTGATGTACAGTTCATTAACGAAGGGATACAAAAAACTGGACTTACCTATGGCCGAGTCAGCGGTTGATCATTACGATGCAGTCATATGGAAGAAAAAGAAAGAGTAAAGAACAACATTAGTTTATTGCACTGCAGATGACTGCAGTCACATGCAGAGCGCCTCTCTCTTCAGAGACTCTGCTCATTTATCTGTGAGGACGTTGAACTGGTGAAGGAGGCCGGGCTGCACCGTCTCCTCCGGCTCCAGTCTGACATTTACACAACATTTCAATCAAAGTTCTGCGATGCTGCTTCGAAACCCTCTCGTTAGAAGACGAGCGCACGCTGAACCGATGCTGTATCTGTGTTGAACTTTTGCTGACATGGAGAGCGAGGTGTGTGTCAGCATAAAGACGGTACAGAAAGAGATCTGCAGTTAGATGCGAGTCAAACTGAGTCAGACACTTGTGTCCTGAGTCACAAGTAGAACGACAACTGTGTGTAACTGATCAACATCAGGCTCATCAGCAGGTGAGATTCTGAACAAATGTACTACCTTTTAATACAGGTAACCTTCAGTAGAACCATTTGGGTCACCAACTGTCCACTGCAGAACTTACAGTGAGCTCTGTATGTCTTGACGAAAATATATGAAATAGGTTGTCATGAGAACCGATACTTCCTAACCAAGTTGAGGCCAACCCGCAAAAAATAAGTAGATACCAGCATGTTTTCAGTATCATCACGAGTCCCAGATATACAGCTTTGCCCTTGGTGGGTCATGTTGGTTTCCGTCAGAACTGACGGGCAGAATATGTACATGAGATGAAGTGGTGATCTCGGTGTCTGGTTAGGGTTGTCCTCAAACAGTCAACCAAAAAGTCATTAGTCGACCAAATTTCATTGGTTGATTGGTAACAGGAGAAAAAAAAAATTGGAACCATGTTTTGTCAAAATTAAGTCAAAATCTATACGACTGATCTGTGTATGAAAGGCAATAGGGGTGTGCCAAAATTTAGATTCACATACGAATCGCAATTCTCATTTACATGAATACAATTCAGAATCGATATAAAATGTCCCAAAATCGATTTTAATTATAAAAAGATGAAACAAATCTGCTGGCTTTCAGCCTCCATTTCCTTAGAATTTAAAAAGCAGCATAACTGCACTATTTTTTTTTAAATAAAGAGGCACTTTTAATTTTCTTGCTTAAGCAATATGTGATATTTCTCTTATGCAACAATTTCAACAATTCCACCTAAGCATGGATAAATGTTTTTTTTACATGGCAGGCCCCTGATATATCACAGTTCTGAGACAGTTAATCCAGATCCTAAACTGTGCGATGTGCGTGGGAGGTGATTAGTGATTTAGCATGTTTAACATTTACTAAATTCTGTGCAGTTTGAGAAGTTAGGCACAGTGGAGCCTAAATACTTAAGGGTTTGGTGTGAAACTGTTATTTTGGTTACAGGTTCTGTTGTTTGATTTTTATCGTGGTGTCGGGAATCTTGGAAATATTAGTATTGGTAGCAACTACTGAAATTCTGGTGACATGACAAGCCGGCTTTGATATAGTACATAATAAAATGTCAGTCTGGATTATGTGCCAATTTTTCAATTAAACTGCTTTTCAATATCTCACCAAACACAGACATCACCACACCAGATAAAACGGAACATTTGTGTGCAAGTGTTTGCTGATAGCCCTGTCATGGCTCCAGCTGATAGTAACGTTTCACAGAGCTCGACAGTGTCTAATTATTTAGCCCTAAAGCTCAGTGTATTTTTTTCAACTGAGGCCAAGTAAAGTAGAGTTCACCCAGCAGTGTCAAGTAAGAATGTTTTCATCCTTTGAGGTATTTCATGAGCGTAAATCATGTTCCCACCTTGACACAGAAAATGAAAAGATGCATTTACAAAACTATTGAATATCTAGTTACATCTTTTAGCAGGCTCCATAATAAAATTGTGAGGCTTTTTAGTTCTGAAAACAAGGCTGTAGATCACGTTACACAATCACATTTCCCCAGGTGATTATGCACCAATGAAAAGAGTCTGCCATTTGAAAACCTAACATTTTTGTCCACATGCCTCAATGCTTTGGTTAAGCAAGTGCCCCCCTAGTTAGAAATGCTACCAAAGGTTAATAAAACTTTGATGTCTTTTTGCCTGGTAGACATCTAAAGGAGGTTGCAGCTCTGTAGAGTGTGGGTGCCCTTACGGGAAATGCACTGCTTCTTGTTACACTTAGTTTTGACCTGTTCATGATGAAGATAAGCTGAATCCTGCACAGACCGTGAACCATTGATTGACACTTTTCATATCGTATCGAGTAAAGCACAACCATGGTGTAAGGTATTAATCAGAGCTCCAATCCTGGTACTGTGAAATGTCAGCTTTTGATCATTGAGTTTCATTGGCTATAGATGATTTAATTCATTAAAATTTAATGTTTAAAGACCGTTTAATACGGATCAAAATTAAATGGTTTACTCATATTAGTGTTCTTTCATTGAGGATGAATTATCTAATGAGTAAACTGAAAAAAAGAGTGCTCCTGCTACCGAGTCTAGACAAGCATTAGGCTACTAGAGGAAGATTAGAGATGATTAGACATGTAGGTGTGGGCACTGCCTACAGTTGTAGTCATCAGGACATACTCTATGTACTTTATACTGATATAAAATCACTGTTTTCACATGGATCCCTCAGCCTTAACAAGAGACAGTTTGGACAGCAGTATGTTTTCCAAGGCTGGAGCTCCAGGACACTATGTGGATGCATTGCTAGTGTAAATGATGCAAAGTAGTTCAAGTGCTCAGGTCATGGCGAACCAAATGACAGATCAAGAAAGGACAAATTACAGTTTTTACTGGAAAATCTGTATGTGTCTCTTAAATTGGAAAAAAATAAGCAGCTGGCTTTCTGGCTTGCTCTCCTCACTGAACTTTAAATTTGTATGCAGCACAGTAACTTCTGATCAACAGCAGTGTTTTCCAATCCACAGGGGTTCCTCCAAGAAAAATGTCAAAGACCTTTTTTCTATTCAACCAAATACAACACTAATTAGTTCCAGGCAGTTTTACTCAAATGCCAATTAAAAACACCAACCTAAGAGGCGAAGGAAGTTTGGAGTGCACTGTTGGACTTCAAAAAACAAACACAAGACTTGTGCTCAATAGGAAATTATTGTGGTTGTTTAACTAGAATCACAGGAACAACATTATGATGTCATCTGACCATTTTAATAGAAATTTTCATCCATCTGTTTTGTTCTGTTGGACCATTTATTTGAAAGAGACAGAGCATATCGATCGATTAATTTCTGTAAATATGCCAGGTTTAACCAAAAGACTACTTGCCATATGTCCCTTAAATGAAACTAAACAAAGAATTGCGAGGAAAACAAAACAAAATCTGATCAATAGGCTACAATTCATAATTGTTTTCAACTGTGCCTCAGCAGCTCTTGATTTGTTGTGCTTGTCACCTTGACCTTTGACCTGCAATTCAAATCAATTCCTCCTTAAGCCTATGCCGACTTCTCCCCTCAGAGGTACCTGAGATATTGAGTTCAGAATCTCTGTCCTTTGACAAACAAAATCAATTATTATTCAAATATGATAATTAAAAAACAATAACAAGAGTGGAAGGAAGCAAAGCTGACTTTAGGTTCGAAACAGAAAATTACTTTGTTGCTGCTTCCTCTTTTGTTCCCGACCTTTCATCATTACTACAGGACTTTGCTTTACCACTTCTACATACATGTGTCTTTTTCTGGCACTTGCTGAAACAAATAACAATTCCCAAGATCACAGCAGATCACTCAACAATGGAAAACAACTGCTGGTTACAGCTGAAAATCAACCCTCATGGATGGAGCGTGACACACACACTCACACACACACACACTGAAATAAAACATGAAAATGACATGAGGAAATTAAGGATTACACACAAATAAAAGGGTGTGATTGCCTGGAAACTGCCATTATGAAATTCAACAAAGATTTGAAATAAAAATAAGGAACTGATCTTTCTATGAAAATAAAACAATGAATTCATTATATGAAAAAAAAATCTTCTAAAAATGACATTACAATTCATTAGCTATATGTTCTATACTTATCAGGATGTTTATTTACTTCTTAATGACTTCAATTTTATGAAGCCTTATAGTTTCCATATGGCCGACTGGTGTTGATTGATTGATTTGATCTGAAATTCTTTATTCAGTCACATCACACTACAAACATTATTGACACAAACATTATCGACAAAATAGTGACTGAAAAGGCACAGGCAGAAGCATAGTGCTTATGAATGCCTGTCCTACATACCAAAATAAGCTACCCAGCATTCTTACAATATAAAAAACAAACAACCTTGCACTAAGAAAGAAAAAAACAACACTGGTGTTGAGATGAAGGCATCTCATACATTGTATTGTTTTTTTTTACTTATGGAATCATATCACAGGCATTACTGTGCTCATTTATTTCATGTGGATCTGAGTTGTAACCAAAGACCACATCTATCTGATCCACTGACTGTCACATCTGGAAACACCCAGGACACCGACACATGAATGGGCTGCCTTGGATACATTCAGTACATACTGTATTATGCTTCACACCACATACAAACAAACTTTGGTCCAAAGATTTAAGCTTTGGAAAACACATTCACAGAAAACCAATAAATCTGTGTTCCAAAAGTTTCCTTTTTAAATCGAAACAGACTCGATACACATCTACAGTGTGCTCAGGACTTAGTGAAGGTTATGGTACTTAAGTCTCAATCCAGCATTAAGAGCAGTTTGACGGCTGTGTCACAGGCATCAAAGCCTTTGTTTTGATTCCTTTCAAATCGGGATGAATCACCTCATTACTCCCATATCCTTCAATGTAATTACCCCAATACATCTTCTCTGAAAACACAACTGTCAAGACACAAATGTGGAATTTTTCATTCACCCACATGCTGTTTTCTAAATCTGTTTTCAAGGAATTGCAAGTACAACTTCAAATGCATACTTCCTCTGCAGCTCTATTGAGGATGAATCAGCTGTTACTGTTTTTCCATAAACTAAAACGCCACAGCACATCTTTTAAAATCCTCAGAAAGGGTATTACTCCATATATACAGTATATACAGTAGCATCTACCTGACAAGTGCATATAAAGGTTGAAAAACAACCACTCACCAAGAATTCAGAAGTTTGCAGATTTTTTCCCTCCTTTGCCGCGCGATCTTGAACCGCGGAAACATGCATACTCAGTTTCTACAGTCTGACTCAGTATATAGGGAACAAGAGAGGAAAAAAAAGAAGTGACACAGGAAGAGAAAGTGACGCAGGGATTAGCCAAAGACAGTTTGGCTAACCCGTCTTCAAAGCACATTCATACGAGTCAATGGAGAGTCTGCATGATGCCTGAACTGGGTGAGAGGTGAAGCATCTTTAAGAACTCTAGCACTGATTGACTATCGTGAGCATACACATGATCTCCATGATGTTGAAGACAGCCAGTCTGAAATCATTTTAGCTTCCTTCAGTGTCTCCCTCTGTGATTGGCTTAAGTGCCACTGACAACGGCATGACTACACAAAAAGCCACAGACACAGGCATGACCCTTTAAAGGAGACATACCATGCCCTTTTCACAAATTAAAATAGTTAAGTGACTTAAAGACATGTCAGTGACATGCTTTGGTCAAAACACCCCAAGCAATCAATAGAGCGGTAGATAACGTTATATATCATTTACAGTACAATGTTACGGCGTGTATTACAGGTTATGGGGAGCATTTGTGTCACAGTGCTGCAGAGATGAGAGCTGGGACACCGGATCAGAGGCTCTGATCTTTGTGGTTTTCAGTCAAGAGACGCTAGGTGGAAGGCAGAGAGCCTCCACTCTCCCTGGAATAAGTCATTGATTTAGGAACCATCACAATTACTCCAAAGCTGTTTAATTAAGGTATTAAAAAATGTAGCAGAGTTAAGACACAAATCCTGCATAGTTCCTCTTTAATGTTCACAAATTCATATTAATAATGTCAGCTGAACACCTCCCTGAGGCCAGACCACAGGTGTGCAGTGGTTTCATAAAAGTGATCCAAGGATGCTGTGACATCACACATAGGAAGGACAACAACATCAGGGTTCAAGAGGATATGACAACAGAGAACCACTGGCAGAAGCTTTGAAATGACACAACAAACAGACACGAGTCATTGTTCAATAAAATGACACAAGTGCTAGCAGCTCACAGCACCTGTAGAAACCTTCTGTTGCAGAGGAGAAGGCAACCATTCTCTTTCATTTTCCTCTTGTCCCGCAGCCAGGGCTTTTTCCATGTCCTGCAGCCAGGCTGCACAAACTGCTGAATGCCTCAAGTAATAACTCATGCCAAAAGTAACATCTTGATTTTTATTATGTAGGGGGATACCGTCGGCAGCTTGGCTCCTTTCAAAGGCCAACTGTTGTGTGATGCAGTGGATGTTTTCAACAGGAGCACCTCGCACCAGCATCCACCAGCTATGCAGCCTGTCTGCCTCAATGTGGTAGATTACACTGCAGCAGCCAATTGTTTACAATACAAATAAATAGAAATCTAAAATGTAAAAATTCTAAATTAAAGCACACCTCCACTGTCACTATAGACAAACAAATCATTCATTTGCTTAACGTACTGCTGACATGAAAAGCGATAAAGTGATTATTTTTGACTCGGCTATGTCTCATCATCATTAAAATGAAAATGAAAGTAATAACGAGTAATAGCAGATCATGATGTAATATTTACAACCCTGTCCATCAAAACAGTGGACAATTTGAAAGCCCTATCAGAGCGATGGTGTCCATCCACCCCCCTACAATGAGGAGCCCCATATACATTTTGAATATATTATGGATTATTAAATCTGATTAATTTTATTCTAATCTTATTTTATTTTGTTTTATTTTTATTTTATCTTTCTGGTTCAGGTTTTTGTTCCTTTTGTCTTTGTTTATACATGATTGATATCCAATTGGGTGTGTTATTGGGATTTTAAAATTTCAATATGCACAAACATAATTTTGATAACCTCAACCTCAGAACAGAAAAAGCTCAGTGGACCCCCTGAAATCTCTGACGCCCCCAGGTTGGGGACCAATGTTTTAAATGACTCAGCATGTTTACATAACCTTCATGGTCGCCATGAATGCCAGCCCCCCCACACCTGGGAAACAACAAGAACCACTTCATGAGCCGGATCCCAGCTTTCCTGCCAGTGGAGCAGCATATTGATGCAAGTCCATTCTGGACTGAGGACTGAGGGCGCTAAATACGGAACCAAAGACAGAGAGAGATGGAGAGAGAGAGAGTGTGTAGAAGAGGCCTGCTGCAGAGCGCACGCAGCCTCAGACAGGAAGAGCACGAGTGGCCAAGGCAACGAGCCAAGACAAAGCTGGGGCAGCCTCAGATTTGAGTGTCCTTAAATGACCCAACCAAAGTTTGAACTTGAACTCTACAAAAACAAACTTCACAGAGATACAGATGAGAGCGAAAGGCAATAGGTCATATTCAGAGAGGGACAGTGACTGCATGACATAAACTGGGGGTGGGGGGGTACAGTCATATCCTGACATGACCTCATATTTACTTTTTATTTTTCCCTCATCTCTTTACTGTTGAAACCTCTTATTGTTAAAACCAAATTATTGCCTTGTCTTTCTGTCCTCATGCAGTTTAGCATCTCATTGACATTTGTACGCTCGTCACATGAATATAAAGTAATGAGATGGACTGCTCTGCTTGCTGATTTCATAACAAGTGTTAACTCTCTGGGGTGCTCAGGGTGAAAGCATTTACACTCACACACAGGCTGCTGTGACAGAGCAGGCTGACACACACCTCAAGTCAGAATGAACGTGAGCAGAGGAACAACAGGAGACGGAAAAAACTCCCAGAGCCGAGTGAGCACTGATCAGCACCAGAGACACAGAAGTAAAACAGTATGTATGGAACTGTATCTTTGTATCTATCACTAACAGACTATTTGTTTGAAACAGACCTGAGAATAAAGTTTCTCCAGGGCAACTGTATAAAAAAACACAGTGGCTGCCAACTTTAACACCATTTGTTGCTCAGTCTCACTTTCTTAATATGTAGGTGTTTGCCTTCTCTACCACAAACCCACAAGCACATGCATCAAGTATTTGTGATCCTGTTTTGTATTTACTTAATGAGCTTACTCAGCCAAAGAGCCCATGGCCACAACTGATACAGATCAACAGAACTGGAGTTTGCACTGGAGAGCCAAATAAAAGCAAGAAGAAAAAAATAATAATTAACAACACGTGGTCTGTGGTGACATCTATTAGAATATTTGACCTTTCACCTTTGTAGAACTGACTGTCATAAACTATGGTACTGTCTGAATATGCTGTGGAGTGTATGTGGGTGAAAATACTGTATCAGATAAGTATCAGTCCCTGGTGGACTTTCTTTTCCACATATTGACACACAGGGTTTAAAAAGGGTTAGATACTAATCTAACACGACAGAATTAAATCCCCCTTTCAGTACCATGGAGAGCACTGCTTGGCCAAGCGGGCCACAACACCTTTTTATGAACTTCATAACTTATTAGAAGTTTCACTCAAAAGCAACAGCACATTGTGCTGTTAACAGAAAATGGGCTATTGTCATAGCAGCATGAGCACTGACAGTGAAAGTCAATTTTGGATAATTTTAGTTAAGACTATATGGACCGAGCCATGAGGAGCACATAGAGAAATCCTAGTAGGGACCACTGGACTGGTCAGAACAATCCTTATGGTAGCATCATGAAAGCCCTGGTAATAAAGAATTACTATACAGTGAACAGAACATGGCACTGCAACACAGATGTCCAGCCATGGATATCTAAATAAAGGTCTGCCTCTAATAAGGCTGTGTCATACTGCAAAATCTGGAATTCATCTAACACCTCGTAAATACAGTACAGGGCCAGTATCCCGATACCAATACTTTTTCTTCTTTACTTTTCTTTTAAACTATACGAGCCCAGCATCTTCTCCTCTGTGTTGCTAACCCTCCTCTTGGCCATGAGCAGTTGTTTTTAACGAAGCAGATGAGAAATAAATCAATGTAGTGTGTGCATTTGTGCAGTCTCTGTCATAAACAAGAGATTATGGGTTACGAGGTGTTTGTGTCGCAGTGCCACATGAGCTGGGACACCGGGTCGGAGGCTCTGATCTTAAGAGGTTGGTTTTCAGCCAAGAGACGCTAGGTGGAAGGCAGAGAGCCTCAGCTCTCCCATTTAACCATCACAATTACTGAGGGGGGCGGGGGTCTGACCCCCTTCTAATGGACCCTTCTAAAAAGGATAGAAATGATGGTTTTGGGGGCATGAAATATTAATTTTATCATCATATAATGGAAAATGTAATACAGTAATCCCCTTGCCAGTTAAAATCTAATGTGATGCGATTTTCATGATATGATTTTCAGACTCTACCATATCTTCAGGATTCAGCTACTTGACGTGGCGCTTTAATTTCCCCCCTAATTGGTCATGTTAATTAAAGGTAGAGTCTGGAGGTTTTTGCTCAAAAATAAGCGTTAGGCCAGACTTTTACGAAATCCGTCCTAATCATCGCCTACGGGCTTCTAGTCCTGTGTGGTGGTGACTGTCTGCAGAGCCCCCTCCCCCTGCCTATATTTTTTGCTTTGTTTTGTTGTGCACAGGGACGCGTCTGGGTGGTGAGTCGTGTTATCTCTCCAGCCCATGACATTTACAGAGCTCAGGTGAAACTCCATGCTGCGAGTAGGAAGGCTGCTAGCCCACGTTTGCTGTCCCAGATGCTAGCAAGTAGTAGCGGCAGATGCTATCCACCACTGCTAACACCCGCTAGCTTGACGCTAACTTCTGCTAGCGGTGGCCTCTAGAACCCGCTTCCCAGCTCAATGGCCCTCCTACTTGTTACAGCATAACATTGGAGGCTCCTATTGTTGGTGATGTCCAGTTATCGGCTTGCCGCTTCAGCGCTTCACTCTGACTTTTTCTTTGCAGTCCTGGCAACTACTGCTGCTGCTGCTGCCGTCAGGGGCAGGAGGCTGCAGGAGGGGTCCAGTTTCAAACTGCAACGAACAAGTCTCTATCTTTTGTAATCTAGAGATAAGTTAGAAGATAGCTGTAGAAAATGACACATCTCCATAACACCAAACGCTAGACGCATATTAGCCGTGATCTCACTGAGTATAGATAGTATTTGGTATGGGTGTGTAAGTGGCTATAGGCGACACTCATCCTGCCTGGTGTTACCACTCCCACCCACCTACTCCTAACAAAGTCATGTGATAAATCTGACCAACTAAGTCAATGAAGCTCCACAAACCTGAGCACAAACTGAACTGGTTAAAGTTTGTTTCTGATGTTGTGCTCTCTGATTATTCATCTGTACAAGGCCCTTGTTTCCAGTTTTGTGTGTATGTGAATGCTGTGTGAGCAGTTGTTTCTGACAGCTGCAGAGTACAGTATGTTCAGCCAGCCAAGCATCACACCACCCGCCACAGTTTGTCAAGAGTTCTGCCTCATTGTCACCATCGTAGCTCCCCCACACTGTAGTAGCGTGATGTGCCAATGAAATACTTTCTTGCGTGTTACTCGTTGACATACAGCTTGTAGGTCAAAGCAGAACAGTATGTATCTTATAAATGTATAATTATAGCAGCAAGAAAGAGCATAGCATGTGTTGGACCATGCTGCACTTGTTACACTGCGGTTGCCAGAGAGGTTGAGAGGTCTAAGATGCCGCGGTTTCTGATGTCTGACTGACCGCGAAAGGTCAACTCGTAGTACGTAGTACGAGCTCTGCTACTCGTGAGGTTTCACATGTCCATATAAATCTAGATGTTAAGCGCTCTCTGAGACACTGAGATCCAACACGCTGAAAGATAAATTGCTGTTCTCCTCAATTTTGTATGAGTAATGTGAACCAACGTTTACTGCAACAATCACACAGGATTCTCTGCTCAGTTCAAAGTTCAGTTTAATTGCTCCTGTTTTGCGGTAGTTGTGTCTGTCCCTGCATCGCCACGGCAGCAATGAATGGGAGCGGATGCAAGTTCCGCTGCTTAGGCTGTTTACATCCCTCAAAGCTGCAATTTTTTCCACAGACAGTGTCAGATGGCTACTCAAACATGCACCGAAAAGTTTATTTATTTCAAGCAAGTTGACATGTTTATACAACTAGATCTAATTCAATGTCTCTCAGAGTCTCACATGAGCCAAGTTACGATGCTCGGTGTATTCAGGTGCAGTCGGAGCTACCGTTTGTGTCATAAACACAGGAATATAAACTCTTGACTTGCTTGAAGCGTACTTTTTTTTTTTCCACAGACAGCGTCAGGTGGATACCACGAGTATTTCAGGAGCATGGAGCGATAAGGTGAAGATCTAAACCATTTTGCCATATGTCTGCTGTTTCCTTCTTCTTCTTTGGTTTATTTATGAATGTGAAACCCCTGAAACGTGCCCTCTGACTGGCTGGATTTGTACAACATTATTTTAATTTTGGAAATTGGCCAGATTCTCGTTTCTCGCTTGACTTCCTGCCCAGCTTGATGCGATCGATCGCGGCTCGCGCACAAAATAGACCAGACGCTGAAACGATCGCTTCAGGGTATGAGCCGGCCGTGGAGGTGCAATGACACAACACCAGTGGTAAATATGGGCGCCAAAAGGAAACTGGCTCCACTTCTCGGCGCACATTTCGAGCAGGTCATTACCGCTCAAATATGAACTTTTCACCCCACGTTCGAAAGAATATTTGACTATCGAAGTGACAGCCCTAAAGAATAATTATAAGGCTACAAAAACCTTACAAATTTTATTTTATAGCGATTACACACTTCTACAAATATATATTTATATTCATGGGTAGTATATTCAGATTTTGCCAATAAACCTTGCCAATTATTACACACTGGACCTTTAACATGTGATATAACTGTAATAGACAGGTGTAAATACCTCCAGCTCTTCCTCAGTAACTGCAGCTCAGACAGGTGATTGGCCAAAAGAGTGACAGACTTCACGCAGGGCAGTCTCCATCAAACACAACACTTTCCATGTCACCGAGGTAACATGACCAACTGGTATTATTTTATCTTCTCCAGCAGCTGCTGGCAAAGGCTTAGGCAAGCAGGCATCACTAAGGAAATGGCCTCAGCCCACATTACTGTTGTAACTGCAGACAACTGGTGCTGCAGGCAGTTTTTACATTTGCACAACTATGACATAGCCACGGTTACAATTGTTGCATTTAAATCAATCGAAGAAAACAGAAATGATGACAGAATTCAAGCTGATGCTCCTAGGCTTTAGAAAGCCTCTCAGGAGTCACACCAGACATTAGACAAGTGCTCTCGCAGACTCAGCTGATCTTTGCAACTAGTAAACCCATGTTGATGCGTAAAGTTAGGCACAGCCCTCTGAGTCGCCTTCATGTTCAAACCTTCCTGTCTCACTGATTCAGTGCAATAGATCCCACCTTAAAGCTGTCTCCTGGTGTGAGCTTTCAGGTCCATTTACCTGTACCCACTTTACTGGAACACTGACAGCTGATTGATAATTGATGATATGATTTCATTAGCAATAACTCAACCTGACGTAGCTCAAGTCTTTATCTGAAGAGCTTGATTTCCGAGCATAATCTCTCGTTTTATAGAACCCACAGCTTAGGATAAACTTGATAACCTGGTGTTGCAAGCTGCAAGATACATTATTGTTGTTTGAAATTGTGCAATCAGGCGTTTAACTGTAATACCCCATGTTCGTGTTCCAACTAGATGGGTGAGGAATGGTTATGGTACACTGATGAGGCTCAATGAGCTGATGACATAGGGGAGATCCTTTTAAAACAGTAGGAACAAGGAATGCCCCCCAATCTGCCACTGAAATATGAGTGAAATCGACCAATGTTGGTTTGTTTTGGTGGCCTGCTGCACGCTGGTGCAGTAAAGAAGGTGGGAGGTGCAGCTAAACTTCACAGGACACAGTGCTTCTCTCAGCCAGAGTATTAAAAGTGTAAAGCATCCAATACTTTACCAATGCTGTAAACCCTTAACAGTAGTAGCTAAGCTTACATTAGTCAAATTGGCCAGCTAGTACTATTTAAAACTGTAAAGACTGGTTGCACAACCTGAACTATGATCCAGTTGGCAACATCATCATCACTCCTGTTCAAGTGCAGATAGTTTACATTATTGTACTGCACAGTTAACTCTTAAATTAATTACTATCTGTGCCTCTTATTTGATAAAGCTACCATAACTTCTATACAGTACCTTTTAGAGATGATGCAATGAATCAAACCGACTCCTGTTGATTGGTACAAAAACTGCATTGCATTCTACTTTTGCAAGAGGGAGATAAATTCATAGCAGACGTCGCTGCCTTCAGAATGAGCCCGTACTTGCAAACAATCATTTACGTGCCAACTCACACAGCCAACGGCCTCGTAAGCCACAGCTCCAGTTGGAGAACTGGCTTTGGCTGTGCCTGTATCATGACAGAGTGTTGGTGTGATAACATTTCAGCATGTTTTGATGAGGCCGCTACTGCAATATATGCAATAAGTAGCGAAAATCAGATGACGATCCCTCGAGCATTTTATGTTATGATTATGTTTTTGTCCCAGTTTTATGTCTGGTTCTGGCTTGCCCTTTATTCCACATCTATCTTATAGACTTGACACATGCATTTACAGGTTAGGTTACACTACTGAAATGTAAGAACACACATTGTGGTAGCGCTCGAAGCTCAATACATGATCCCTGTGGTTAGCCTTATACACTTGGATTGCACTTATGGGTCAGTCTGATCAAAGTGCAAGGGGAAAGTGTAATTATTTCCTAAGTCCATGAAGTACTGCTCTAATAATAATGGTAGAACATTACAAACTGACATGTTTCAGCTATAGACAATATACTGTGCTGCATGTTTTACACTTTCTATTTTCAAAGTGAAATTTTTGGCTGAATCATAACTTGCACATCAACAAACTCGTATCAAGTGTGCCACTGAATAAATTAACACTGGGACGGCGTTATGTTAGTGAAGCCGTTAAGCCAACAAACAACAAATTTTCGATCAAAACAAATTATAACCCTTTATCCCATTTACTGGGACAATGAAATTAACATGAGAAATGAGTCTTTGAATACTGGGTTAACTGCCCACTGCCCATAGCCAATAAAATCCTCATTTTGATTTGATTATTTTCATGATTAACCAACTGGCCAAAAAAAAGAAACACAATAGATAGAGCATCAGATTACCCACACAGACTGCAATAAAAGACAAATAGACATTTTTTTTTTACAATTAACAAGCAGAAACCAACACAGCTTTAGCAGTTTTACCTTAGATATCATGAATTAGCCTTGTAATAAATTAACTCATTGCATCAGCCCATATGCATACACATTTGACATTAGGGTGTGGACCACATAGGCTACTTATCTAAACCTGCTTGGGCGCAGTATCAACTCTACTGTAAGTGTTGCAAATTGATATTGTTTATTCATTGAAGTTTGAAAATTGTGTTGGTGTTTCAGTGTTTTACCAACAGCGGGGCGGATGGTGGAGCACCCGCCCCATGTGTTGAGGCTATAGTCCTCACTGCAGGCGACCCCGGTTTGAATCCCGCAAAGAGCGGTCCTCTCCTGCGCGTTATTACCCCCCTCTCTGCCTCCCATTTCCTGTCTCTCTCTCTCAACTCTCCTGTCATTAAAGGCGAAAAAAGCCCCCAAAAAATACTTTAAAAAAAACAGACCATAAGAAGTTGAATCTTACACTTCATCACAGGGTCACATGCTGTATAGAGATAAACAACACACAGACACACGTTCACATGCTCAAGCAATTTAAAGTCACAAATCAGCAGAGTGGGTGTGTGGATCAAACCTAGATCCTTCTTGCAGAGATCATCACCGTGGTTACAAATAGCAATCATGGCTATATAAGACTTTGGCTGCAAAACTTTGCCACTAAAAGTATGTGGTTATGAATAGAAAAAGACCCCACGGCCTGATGCTGCCACCACCATGTTTAATGGTGGGGATGGTGTGTTCAGGTTCATGTGCAGTGTTAGGTTTCTGCCACACATAGCGTTTTGCTTTGATGAGGAAAACCAAGAAATCCCATTACCCTCCGTAAAAAGTTCAATTTTGGTTTTGGATTTGTAAAAAATCTTGAACACCATGTGTATTGTTGTGAAGTGGAAGGATTAAAAAAAAATCAAAGACCAAAATTGGTTTTGGCTGTTTCTGATTTCTTGGTTTTCCTCATCAAACTCATCAAATACACAATCCAA
>JARUPV020000083.1:0-25000 GCA_030347415.2 Decapterus maruadsi | reverse complement strand
ATGTTTCACTGAGGGGAAAATATCAGAGACAAGTTTTTGAAAGAGATCCTTTGTGGCAAAAGAATGGAGCCTCAATGTTTTTGTGGGAAGGCTAAAGAAGGCTATAGAGGAGCTGCTTTAATAGGTGGGGTGAAGTCTGGGGAAAGGAACAGAAAAAAAAGAGCCATATGAAAAGCTGGTTGAGAGCATGATGGAAAGCAACAGCTGTAACAGCTGTCTAAAGAGGCACTCAAAACCTTTAGATTTGGTATCTGTGCAAAAACACATACAGTACCAACACACTCTTACAAAGCTCAAAACGAATCTGGCCATCGAAGGTATGTACTCCTGTGACAAGAAAAAATGCCTTTTACTAAGACAAGTCTGCCTGGAGGATAAAAACACCAAAGTGTCACCGCCTCGGGGCTTTTGCTGTATAACAGCAGAAGAGGGAGGATGCTTTTGAAGTGAATGTTTACAATAAACACAATATTTAACCTGGGATCAGTGCTTCGTTTTCACAGCTGTGTGGCTGCCAATTCCAAAAATGTTAAATATGCTTCCTTTGCTTTTTTTCTTTGTATCGCAGACGAGGATATGACAAGAGGTGGAAACATAAACACTGGGTTTTGGTCCAAATGTTATCAAATCGGAGGTGGGATGTTTCTCTTTCTTCACTTTTCAGTTGAGCCCATCAAAACAAAAAGATACCACGGAGCTGCTCAAAGGGTATAAACATATGTCACATTACTTAACATTACAATTACATCTGGGGATTTGGGTGATACACGTTTAGAAATCCTGTTAAGTATTTGGCACAACACAGTCTGCTGATGCTTATTATTGGAGTTGAAGTGCGAGGCCTCTTATCGCTGATCACAGCAATTACCGCTCTCTGGTGTTAATGAATGTTCCTCAAAAACAACACATCACATCATTTGCACTTCCTCTTTGTATATTTTTCAAAAACATGCAATTCACTGCATCTTTACATATTTTCACTATATCATAAGCTGGCGAAACAACACCGACCACTGCCGCTAATAAAGAGCAAAGCCGCCTAAATATTGACCATGACTTAAAGGGAAGTTGCTGATGCTTTCAAAACTGTTGCTGATGGTTTGCTGCGCTCACCCGTTCCGTGCAGGTCGCTGTCGTCCGCAGCTTTTCCTCGATCTCCTTCCCAATCTTCTGCACTGTGACTTGGGTCTGCTTGATGGCTCTCTGCGCTGTGTGAAGCCTGCAAGGAGGACAAGAGAGAGAACGAAGCTATTATTGTCTGTAACCACACAGTGGACCACAAGAACAATCCCATGTTGATACAGTGTCACTATGGGGTCACTAAACTGACTTGTTGAATGAAAACCGAGTGTCAGTGTTAAGACAACACCAGCGATTCATTTCTTTTTGTTTGGATGTTTACAGAAACTGTTTGGAAGAATTGTGATTGTCCTCATGTGGAGGAGAAGTCATTGTGCAGTGTGTTGCTCACGCATGTTTCTTTTTCTGATTTACTGAGGTTGATCTTTATTGTTGTCGCCTGACAGCTGAGCCTTCAAAACTGTAACACTCGATGAGGAGATTTGACATCAAACACAGAGATGACAAAAACAATTTGGAGAGCATTCCTAATAATAAAAGCTTACAGTTAATTAGGAGAGACAGATCGAGTTATGAATACCACAAACCACATCACAAACAAGCGCCACTAAAGTTTAATCACGATTATTTTCTAATAATCTAACCACAACATGAGATCAAAAGCGGTCTCAAAGGAACAAATACAACTCTCAGACCTACAATCAATTAAATGAAGCCACAAAGACGGGGGACTATTCCCAAATTCTGTGTCTACTGAAATAAGGAACAGCTACATGAGTACACAAAGGACAAGGCAGCGCATTATCCATGCCATTAATCACAAGAGCAATTAACTTTTAAGTGTGTTTCAGAGTGCGGAGTGTGAAGGAATGTGTCTTTCTTTAAGTACTTATATTATTTAGATCACATTTCCACACAGGTCACACTCTGGTCACTCTCTATATGCAAGAGATCATAGTTTATCTCTAGCGTGACTGTTAAGACGCAGCTGCCTGATCCCCACTGGCAGTTGCAAGAGCAACCAAGGTCATGAAGCGGACCAACAGAGATAGGACAGACAGAGGCTCCGGTGTAACAACTATAATCGCTATGACAAACAGTCGAGCTCATCCTACACTTTCCGCATGATGTAAATTTCATTAGCAGATAGTGTTCGCAAGGCTTTGACATCCATCTACCGTCTAATTTGTTGCAGCCACATGTTAAGGTCAACGTTTTCACATGCGTCCTTCAAGTTGACTGGGAAGTAGTACAAGAAGAACAACTTTTTCAAGGTGTCCACACGTCCTCCACATATGGATCAACATTTTCACATGTCGTAAATATGGAGTAACGACTTAAACGTGGTTTCCCAAGAAGAAATCCTTTAGCATTGGGTGGCAACTTGTGCTTAAGTTGTATTGCTCATCTTAATTCCCCTTGGCCAAGGTTCATAAACGTTTCAGCTTGAGACACATCTGGGACCCCCAATAACTCTTCCATTAGCTCACACGATTTCCATCGCACAGAGAGACAAACCCTTCCTGTACAACCCAGGGGACACAAACAACTCATCAACAAAACAACAAGCCCACATGGTATGGTGGTGGGAATGAATTGCAGAGGATAAACAAAAGGCGGAACTGGGAATTAGCATTCACACTGTCAGACCTGCATTAGATCATCCACTTCTTACCAAATGTCTCAATGCCATCCATATGTCAGGATAGTCATTGTGCACAGTAAAGGGCTCAGCTGTCTGGGCCCCCAGTAAAGATGGGACTGGCTCCTCTTGTCTGCATGTTGTCGTTTTATTTATTTATCTTTTATTTTTTACCTCTGACAGTTTTTAAATGTGCATTATATCACCACTGGATTGGTGAACCACATCAGCCTTCAAAACCATCAGATGTGGTGACGAGTGTTTAGTTCTGACAAGTTGTTACAACACCTGTTTAATTTGTGGTTTCCTGCTCTAGTGATGAACAAACATATTTCAAACCCAAACATGCTGATACTGCATGTTGTCGATGGTTTCTCTTTAATTTAAACTGAGACACTGGTATTTGCAAACCAGACACAGGAAGCTCATGTTTTAAGTTTGAAGAAACAGCTGCTAGTTGCTTTGTTTCTTTCTACCAACCATTTAAAATGCTGACCCACTAGTCTGTGATACAACAACTGAACCACTTTGAGTTCATAAGAGTGAAATCGGAGAGCATGATTATAGCAGAAAGAGAGAGGAGATTGTGGTTTGGGTCATGAGGGTGATGTGAATAGGGTTTTCCTTACATATGTGCTGCTTTGAGTCTTCAAGAAATTGCCTCTTGAGTGGATTTAGTGTAAGAGGCTCTTTTAAACACTCTCCCAGTTTGGTGGGGTCATTTTACAAATCCTAGGGAGGCTTTTTTGTTATGAAACTCACACAGTCATCTTTGGATATTATTGCCTCTCTTTGGCAGCCAACCCATATAAAAAAAACAAAAAAAAAACTTCTAAGACGACGTAAATAGATCTTTTGGGAGGAGTCTGACAGGAAAATCATTTTGTGTTTTTTGCCCTGGTTTTTAATCTGTCTGAGGTGACAGTGATAGCAGTTGAAGATAGTTTTTTGGAACATCAGGGCAAATCTGTTTTGACAGCTTCATCTGTTTAGGTGATTGCAGTGGGAGAACCTGATATGGCCTTTTCCCCCAGGTGAGAATAGTTATCTCCTCTTCCCTTTTCACGCATGTCTGCCCCCTTATCATTCCTTGAGACTTGGCCTAACGCCTGCCCATCAGACTCTGTCACAACCTATGGACCAGTGGAGGGCGGGGTGGGGTAGGGGGTCCTTGGGACAACAGTTTAATCATTGGGCAACTGTAC
The DNA here is from genome assembly GCA_030347415.2 of Decapterus maruadsi. NCBI lineage: Eukaryota > Metazoa > Chordata > Actinopteri > Carangiformes > Carangidae > Decapterus > Decapterus maruadsi. Next base: position 21,073 of record JARUPV020000083.1, on the reverse strand, counting down.
AGAGATTGCCCGCTCACAAGCCATGACAACTTTCCTTTTCCAATGCATGAGTGCTACTTAACAACTCCACCACGAGGGATTTGCAGGAAGTTATGACTGAGGCTGTGCACTCAACCCCCGATGGCGATAAACATCAGCAAAACAATAACATTTGTTCCTTTGACTGTGGCACAAGATCCTGCAGGGGTGTTGGATGAAACTCGTGCTTTTGAAATTTCAAGATATTTAGATAAACAGAAGACATCTTGAAGAGAATCTTGAATAGGGGCTTTTACGTAAAGTATAATCCAAAGAAAGGCAAGATCTTTTTAAAAGTAATAAGAAAAAAATTAATGGATGTCCACCTGTCTGTTGGACGGCAATAGATTTTGCAAGTCTTTCCAGCACAGACAGGTCGTCTGTTTTCTGTTCATTTACCTTTGAATAAATATTTGTCAAGGTCTACATGTTGTGTTGTGGTCCAGCATCTGCAATTTTGCAATCAGTGTTGTGAAGGACCCAAGAAATGCAGATGTGTCAGCTGGCTTACAGAGATAAGCAAGAGAACGACCTGAGGATCCGCGGAAGAAGACACCTGGAGCACATTGTTTTTTCTTCTGAGACAAAATAAGAGATAAACATCAAGTCATTTAAATATCTTGTTGTGCATCACTGTCTCATGAACCGGGAGGTTTGAAGGACAAGATGCTACAGCAGTTGATTACACAACACAAGTTGAAAGTAACAAAAAGCCTTTCTGTTTTTATTTGCAGACAATCAGTTTCGCTCAAGAGCATTTTCCCCCTGGCAAGTTACTTAGATACATTTTTTTGTGTGTGTCTGTTTTACAGGAAAGAATGAAACGCAGGCAACATGCAGGATTTAGCCAAACAGGGCTGGCACATGAGAAATCAGTGATCCAATCAGGAAATTGATCAGCTGGTTCAAATTCAGTAGAGATATACAAAAGGTCTTTCCAAAGCAGCATTCTGAATGCTTTAAACATAGTGTGACCTGGGCCGGTCTTCCAGCTGTTCATCACATGCAAGTGTGCCCAGTGCACTTGTCAAACAACCCCGGGTCAGAGGAAACAAGCCCAAGGACTAATGACTGTGCTGAATTCATTTCCAGCAACCATCTTTCAAACAGCACACAGGGCGAACAGAGCGGCCAATTACCCGATTCAAAACAAGCGCCCAGACGTTTTCTGATGACAAATTCAGGATAATGCCTCTATCACACCTCTGCACAGGACAAAGCAGACAGCAACAGCAGGGAAAGCAACACAAACAACACTTGTAAATTCTGCCTGCATCTCATTGCCAAAGAATGTCAACACAATTGACTACTTGCTATTCATTTCACTTCTCCATTGTCTCCATATACGTGGAATGGAAGATAAGATTACTGGGCTGAACTCTTTGGCGAGCCTGCATATGCGCTCCTCCAGGCAGATGTTTTTTTGTGAAGACCTGCTGAGTTACTATAAGCCATGTTTACATGACGACTACAACAGAGATGCAGGAAAAGCCAGGGAGATTTGGAGTAAAGATATTTTACAGTCTCTGAAGGGTCAAAAAGGAGTCACACACTCTCAAGATAATTATAGCAGTTTGGATTCCCAATGTCCTCACCTTACACTGAAAATCTAACGCTGTTAGTCATAGTTGCTTAAACTGCCTTGAGTCGTAAGCCAAACAATAAACTGTGGCATGGCTTATCTACAAAATTGCATTTGATATACAAAATCCTATTATATATTAGTGTTGGTAAAACCCTACTGTGTTTTGTTTTGAGAAGTCACAAAATACGAGGAGCCGCTGAGGTGGAAACTTAGTTTTACGACAAAGTATAATTTCAGAGAAAGAAGAAAATTAACCTAACATTGACAAGCTGAGATAACATGAGACGGTCCAGCGAGGCAAGTAGCAAAGAGGCTGCAATGCTGGATAAAGATAATACGAAATTGTCTGGCAGGTAGTGGGAATGGAAGGCAGACAAGCTGGAAAAATACATGTCGACGGTCCCAACCATGAGAGAATGTAATCTCAGATTGAAAAAATGTGCAAAAAAGAAAAATACCAGACTGTGAGGCAAATACTCGATAGAGTGCTGCCTAAATCAAACAAACAACCCAAGACCACCTCTTAAGTTAGATATATATGGGTGTTACTTTGATTCTGAATAAGTCCACTTCAGAGGTGTGAAATGAAAAATTCACATCCATATCTCCACGGTGATTTAAAGCTTAAGCAGTCAGTTTATTTCTGTAGCCTGGCTACTGCTGGTTGAGACCCCAGGGTCAGCCATGTACCTCGGTCTAGATGCCTGTTTGGCATGGGACTACAACATCCTGCGGCTGACAGCTCTGTCCACAGTGTCCAGCCAGCAGGCAAGTAGACCTCTGGGGCTACCTAGAGGAAGGCATAACAACCTCAACAGCATCTAGGGTATATGAGAGACCCCCCACAGAGCTTTAGCATCACAGCACACTGCTTCTGTTGACACATACTGTACATACAAAGTGCTCCAAGAGGGCGCATATACAAGCAAATCAGGAAACATGGCAACATGTGGCTCTGATCATGAAAAAGAAAGCTTCCCCTGTAGGCTCCACGAGTTTGAGACAGGTTTAACCTGCAATGTCACACTGCTAAACTGTGAATGTTGTTCCCCAAAAATGATGTTTAATATGTGTCACATGGGACTCTGTTACCTAAGTTCAACATTCAGCATCCACAAGGCTTGGCTATTGTTATAAACACAAAGGTATGAGTGGTGATGGGCCATTAACCCACCACTTCAATGTGATCATTCAGAAACACATTAGGCCATAAAAATCCAGAAAACCATTATAAACTGGAAGAATTGCCCATCTTCTGCCTATTACTTTTCATACAACAACAGGAAGTAAATTCTACCATCATTATTACTGTAGGTCTTCCCTCTTCTCTTACAGCAAAGACAGAAAACCTGCAGCCTGTGTGGGGGGGTTGAGGCACTTCTGAACCCGTGAATCTTCTCTGCAAAAGAGCTAAAAGTGCAGCTCCGTTGCACAGCTGGATCATTTTCGTCACTGTCTTGGCTTTCTCTTTCTTTTACCCGGGCAGGCCAGGCAGGGGCCCAGATCACTGTAAGATGTGGCTCAGCCTCTATCTCCGAGTTTGTTGATTGATGATCTGTACGCTGCCTCTTCATCTCTCCATCTGAGACATGTTGTGTTTGCTAGCCCACATCACTATGTTACTCACACAAGTGAGGGGTGTTGTCAACCCAGAGCCAGGCAGAAAAGCAGACTGTGAATCTGTTGACAAATTACCGTCATTAATCAAGATCAGTGCGTTCTTAGTGGAGCAGCTCTCGTCCTTTCCTGTTAAAACGCTGTGCTGAGAAAGACGCTTTGCCCTGGGTCGAGGCACGGGTTTGATGAGACACGGTGGGTGTCCCTTGTGGACATGCATTACTGGGTCTTGGAGGAACGAAAAGACGCTTCCTCTAAATTCTCTGGACAAGGCACAATAAGAACCAGAATGGCGCTCGCTCAGCAGAGCACATACACCTCCATCCAGGCCAAACAATCCTCCATGCCTCCGGTCCTCAAGAACAGCTTTATTTGTTTATCGACTTTAATCCGTGACAGCTGTGTACTTTTATTACCTGTTGTGTGAAATGATGACGTCAGCATTATCACTTCATACAGCTCTACAGCTGGACGACACGCTTCAGTGTTGCAACTGCAGTTATATATTGTGCAAGTTGCATTTTAAGTGAAATACTGACGTAAGCATTGCTAAATGCTGATGGTGCCACATACTCCGGTATTTACTATTCATAAAAAAGTAAGAATTCGGCGTGTACTGCAGACTCTGCAATTTCTCCCTCCAGTTTGTTTCTCTCAATGGTCAACACTATAAATGTCTGATTTTTTTCAGCTCAAGATCAAGACATTTTTCTTTAGAAATGAACAAAGATGTCAAACAAATGCCATGAATCATTTTGTTAGAGGCGGATTTTTAAAAAAAAGGATATTCTTGGAGGTCTACACTTAGATTCCCATGCCCCTTCCTGCCTATGCCCCACCCCTCCACCACTTCTGGTGCAAATCGGTTCAGTACCTCTGCGTTGTCATGCTAACAGATACACAAATAAAAAACAAACCAGTGGTATACACAAATAAATTTGTGCACCCAGGCAGGTGAGACAAAAACAAAAGCAGAGATTTCCACACATATCAGGTTTTTATGAGCAGCGTCTCATACTGTTATCACCTGGGGGAAAATGCCATAATAATATATCTCATGAGGGGTGAGGGGATCTTCTCTGTCGGAGCGTACAATATCTGACGAACCATTCTACAGGACATTATCATAAACCATGTGCATATGAGTTCCCTAAGCCAAGGAAAAACTCTGACAGGGGTGAGGACCTGCAGGCAGAGCAGCGTGAGGGAAGAAGGGGATCAATGTAAGTGTGTTAAACTCCGCGGAGTCCCACTGGGTGTGGACAGAAGAAGAGGATGTGGAAGAGGGCTGCAATAATAGAAGAAGTAAGAGCAGGGGTCATAAAAGTTATGATTCAAACTGGTATTTTTTTCTTGCAAGCTGCTGGAGAGGTACAGTAATAGTCTCCTCTTCTAAACATACACCATGACCACTTCTACGTAGATGAAGGAGCAGTTCAGCTGCCTTTGATATAACTCATTCTTCTTGACGCAGCAAAGGCCTGTGACACATTTATATCCCCCTACTTCATTCTTATGAGAGGAAAATGTGAGCTGAAGCCTCCGTAATGCTCCTAATGACAGGATCCTTATCTTATTTTGGCCGCGTCTAACTGGAACCTTCCAAATTTACATTTATTTAGACAAAACTGGGTGTAATTATGTTGCTATGTGTGATCGGGCTTTGGTTAACAGTGGGTTTCCCTTGGGGAAGCCCTGGTGACTCCGAAGCTGGTGTTTACATTCTACCACAGCTAAATATAAACATACAACAGCGAGTGTATGTTTGTCAACAGATGCCAGCTCTGCTCTGTGTCATTTCAAGTTCTTAATTACTCCTACAGTACCTACAATCAACTGCCTCAGAAAATCTCTGTCTCCTTCTTGTGGCGCAAATCTATATTACAACCGTCATACTCAATATCAGTCAGATACTTTTATTAGAATGAGAATCCCAGTCCCAATTGCGACACTGGCCTGTTGATTGGGAATCTTAACATGGACAAACCCCATGAAATGTTTCATAAATACAGATAAACTATGTGTCAGAAAACACAGTGCAGTTCACAGGCTTGGCAGGTTTTAAATAAAGACAGAGCCCAGCAGAGCTTCCCTGGTGGTGGGTCTAAATGTTGGCTTTCCTGTGGCACCATCTGCTGGGTAACACGTGCAAAAAAAATGCCGAATTCATTGGAAGTCGAATCATATGAGCAATTACGCAAAGAATTTAATAAAAGAGCTATTTGAAGAAAGACTTTGAAATAAACTGCCTTTGTAAATAATTGAAATCCACTGCACACGAGATAAAAGATTAAAGGGGAAGGATGTAAACTGAGGACTGTTGAAATGATAACGTGATGTAACCCTGCTGCATGGAGTAAGCCTTACCTGAGCAAAGAAAAAACACTGTAGGAGTTCCTGACTGAACTCTGGTCCACCTGAAGCAGGCTGTTTTTCTTCCGCTCCGACTGATCCTGCAACAGCCACATATTGTCAGATGAGTTGCAGAGGGCCAAAATAAAGATAACGAGTTTAGGATTTAGGTATTCCATTATTATTATTATGCAGGAGCTCTGGAGGACGGTCAAAGGGCTGTACCTTATGATCAAAGTCAGCTGCATAGTAGCCATCATTCAATCCAAATATGATCTCATTGGGATTCCTGGATCGAATCTGTGGACAAAGCAAAGCGGGAGAGGCTCATTGTGCAGACTGACTTGAGCAGAACAAAGGATAGCAGGCATCTGGATGTGAATGAGAGACTGTGATATCTGTTTACGAGCTTTGAAAATACTCTCACTGTGAAAGAATGGCAATAACACAGACTTCTTTCACTATATTTTATTATGAGTGCTTTGGCTCAGTCTTCACAACAGGGATCCAATGTGCAACACTGTTAAGTGCCAGTACAAGTAACTATATTTGTACCTCTAAACAAAACATGCCGAACCTGTATAGACGCATACTAATCACTAATCACTTGCCAAACATGCCTACATCTGAAATTTATGGGTAAAAGTATATGAAAGAAAAAGAAAATGAAGGTATCTCTTACTTTTGATAGTAGTCTAAATGTTCTGTGTGTGTTGTTGTACAGAATATCATCTCACTCTAATGGAAATAAACAAGCTCTGGTGTCTTCGATGAAAAGAAACTTTGTGGTTAATAGAGAACAGAAGAAGTGAGCTGATGCAGTTAAGTAGAACCACATTTTAATTATTATGCAGGATTTGCTGATTCCCATTTGTATAATCTTGTACTGAGTGACTTCAAAATCTTTTATTTTGAAATATTTCTTAAATTCAGCAATAAACATAAACAATGTTCTGATGCTTGGATAAACAATTGTGTGATGCATCATTAGATTTTGTAAAAAAAAAAACAAAAAAAAACAAGTTTAGTCTTTTGCAAAAATGTAAACTCTGCGGTGAAAACTGAGCCATGTGTACAAAACTATAAAACTGTTTTCTCCACATCCTTAACAGTAGCTCTCTATGTGTCCTGCACACACGGGAATCCTTTTGAAACTATTGTTTATTGTGCGGGTGCTGACCTGCTGTCCTGTGTATCTGAGGCCGTCCAGATTGACCCTCCATTCTATGAGGAGCTGATACTGTTCCTCCTGTCCTCCCCAGATCCTCACCACGAAGCAAGACACTGAGGTGTCCAGAAGGTCTGGCAGCATGCCAAAGTCCAAACTCCGCCAAGTTGGATTCTGAAGCACACACACACACACATACACAGGAGGATTAGCAGTGAAGAGTATGCTAACATCTGACATAATAATAGCTGATCAGTAAGATCACTTGTTTATGAACTTAGGTCACGACCAAACTTTCATAACTGGCCAACGATGATTTTGAAAATCAGCCCTGTTCCAAAGAAAATACATTTAAACAAGAGCGATTTTTTTATTTTTTATGTCAAGACAATAAAAGCTGGAGTCTTCTTTTTTATGTCTCTTCTGAAGAGTTTGAGTCTAAGTATGAAAGCAGAACTGCATGGTGCCTCTGACAAATTCAATACTATAATGTGACCTCTATCCATTATAGAGTAATCGAATCATCCTGCTCTTAATTAACCTTAAAGTCTGATCCCTACTACAGTATTTTCTCTGCCCTTGAACTTCAAGACTGGCAGCACTGAGCACTACTTCTACAAAGCACTGCAGCCATTCACATCATTCAATTATGTATGATTTCCCTCCATCAGAGAGAAAATCTCTTGCTCTTTGGGTCACGTTCAAGGGCAGGCTGGGAAGAAATGCCAAAAGCAGAAGTTCATTTCACAAAGGCCAAGGGGCTGCAGAACTAGTGAGAGTCAGTAGCGGAAGCACAGTGCATGGCAGCTACAATGAAAACAGGAAGACGGACCAGAAATGCTTGTCTGGATGAACGATGACAGGAAGGAGACAGAAAGCTACAGAACGAATGTCAGCAAGGATGTAAAATTCAACAGGAGGAAGCTGGAAAGAGAGATGACAGAAGTGCATTTTACAGTCTGTTTGCCAAGGTTACTAAACGGTTATATGCCTGGAAAGCAGCTTAGGTCAGCTCATGACTAGGCAGCAGGCCTGACACTAATGGCTTGCTATCCCTGGCTGCTTCTATAGCTTCTTGTCAAGCCGCATCTGACACGTAAATAGACGTGGGAATGGCCGAAACGCACATGGTAATCTAGAGCGAGGCGACTTATCGATGTCATGTAAATTATGCATTCACAGCAACACAGTGGTGCTTACGTGAATGTGGAGCAACATACTACAGTCAGGAAGTTGCACAGGGGAACATCAAATATCATATTTAATTCATGCACCAAGCCTGACATTTTATCCAACAAAGCATGTTTCAAAGCACAACACTGCGACTGTGTGTTACTGTTTTAAAGTTTAAATAAAGTTCAAATCAAACAACAAGTCCAGCGGAGGCTAAATGTGGGGCTGGCGAACAGGCAGCAGGTATAAATGCCAGCTTTGGCATCAGGAAATTACAGGAAGCTTGTTTTCTATTATTATGGCACTGCACATTACAACCACACACACACACACACACAAACACTGCAACAGTAGACTGCACGTAATGACAACATCCCGAGCCAATCCCAGGAGGCAGACATTAAGAGTTTGAAGGTTTAAGTCACTTTACTCACCAGTGAGTCTCGTATGACCTCACTCTTGTAAAAACCTAAGGAAAAAAAAAGCATGAAAGAAGTCTGGTTAACAGAAGGAAGCAGACACGTGCACCAGCAACTGGGGTAAATCTCCCCTCAAATATATCTTTTAAAGCTTTAATGGTAACATTAAAGTAGTTTAGTGTAGTTTACTGTATTTAGTTTATAGCAGGACAGCGTGCAGTGACATTAATTATTCAAAGAAATAAAAAGATGGCTGCATTTCCATCTGTAGTCCTTGTACATGCTATGAAGCATTAGTTAAGCATTAATAAATACTGAATTCTTCATTTATAATGCATGAATATTCATTAGTATGTAGTTTATAAATACAGTTAGTGCTTATCATTGAAGAGTAAATTTTTTTTAACTACATACTAATGAGTATTCATGTGTTATAAATGATGAATTCAGTATTTCATGCTTAACTAATGCTTAATATCGTGTACTTATACTTGTTATAAAGTGTTAGCGCTTTAATTTGTGAACTGAAACCAGTCTCAGCAGGAAAACAGCTACACAAGACTTGAGTGATAATGCAATTTGAGCTATAAAGAGATTCCGCACACAGTAAGGATGTTTTGCAGCGCCCATGGCGACTGAATTAGATTATGGGTGTTTTCTGATTCACAGCTGGGGGAGTCACATTTTTTTTATTTTTTTTTATCAAGTATCTCAATGGATTATCTCTACAAAACATTCGCCCACATAGCTCAGAGTCACTCACTGGCTCTATGTCCATGGCCCAAATTCATTAAGTGTCATCTGATAACATTTTCAGCTTAAGGGGGCAGATTGTGTGTTGTGTCAAAATATTGGCAGTAGTATATAATTTCTATTTCAGGGTGGGTTTTCCTGCTGGAGATGATCACACTTTCACTTCAGACACTGGCCCGAGCTCACTCATCACAAATCATATGACTGCCTGAACTGTTTTGGTGATGTAGTAGCTGCATTTAGCTCAGAAAAGGTGGAGAATACTCAACAACGTAGTGCAGAGAAATACAAATGTTTATTAAATGCATAGTAATATTATGTCTGAGAAGGTACAGTACTGTAGATAGATGACTAAGCAATGTGACCAGGTGTCAGAGTGAGAGGATGACAGGTGTGTGTGGGATGGGTCTTCACACTGACCTCGAGATATGCGGTCTCCTATACAAAGGTGGAGGGTGAAGTATGTGTCCAGCAGTGGCGACCCATTCTTGTTGACGATGTTTCTGGCTGCAATGCTCCGAAGATGACGCAATCGTCTCTGTTTAGCAGGTGAAGATGAGGACAGGGATGATGAGTGACAGGGGATGAAAGGAGAATAAATATTAGCAAATATCTATGTACAGTAAATACAAAACAACAGAAAGAAGAGCTGTTTGTTTTTTTATTCTGCTCATGTGATGGTTGTGAGCAAACTCTATTAACGCTGCTCTGACGACACAGAAGTGAAAAGAGATGCCTCCCGGGAAATAATGAAGTATCGCATTGTCCATCTCATGTTGAACCATCCAGAAATAGCAATCATTTCTCAGATGTAGAGTCGATCTCAGCTGTGACAGCCTGTTAGTCAGTCGGCCCTTCACATAATGATGTCTGACAATTTCATGGTAAAACTAAGGGGGCCAGTTAACTTGTCAGGCGTGGCCAGTCATGATAGTCACATGAGAAATGTATCAACATCAGCTCCCAAGTTATTTTTTTTCCAAGACTCTACAAATCACAATAAGACAGCAACAGAAATAACACGCCTTTATAAACCTGGGACAAAACAGTGGTCAGTATATCAGTTAACATTAGAGTGTCAGTTCAGACCATCCACCGCATTAAGACTTTTGACCTAAAGATGTGAAGTGTGCAAAAGGAAACCATGTAGAGATAAATGATGCTTAGAAAAGCAGTGTGCGGACACACACACGAGGCACAGACTTGGCATCTGGGAAGTTCCTGCTTCAGACAAACATGTCACCACAGCAGCACAACTTTCTTTTTCTTGACCAACTGGCATGGCCTCTCTCCTGCAGCCATACTGAGACTAAATCTAAGTCATGGGATTCCCTTTAAGATTAAGGGCCCCAGAAACAAAAACACTGATTGTTCCACAAGGGACTTTTAACCTCCTCCCCCCCTTAAAAATGTCAGTGTACATTTCTGAGAGTGCTAATATGGACCACTGACGGAGAAAAATGCTTGTGAGCTCAAGTGCAGTACAGTGGGTCTTTACTACTGTACAAGCTCGGACGTAGATCAAAGTGATTGAGCTGGTCACAAGTCTTTTGTTGAATGTCTGTAATACAGAAACATACACACATCCCATTTCTTTAGTAACTTTTCAGAGTGAACTAAATCTAAACCCAGACTTAAAATAGTTTGTGAAACACCACTGAATTCACATGTTGGGGATTATCTAAACCTAGACAACTGATATGAAACTACACTTTGCAGAGGAGTTAATGTAGGCTAAGTGCATACTGCAGTGGCCAAATTGTGTTTCTAGGTTAACTTAATTCTAGTTTTATAAGGATACCTAGGTAAATCTAATGCAGTCTAATACAAGACACTTGCAATAAATCCTACTAATAAAAAGAACTGAAAGTGTATGATAATACTGTCATTACACAATTTTTATTGCTTTCTTTCACAGACAAATCTCTGCAGCAGTTAAAAAAGGCCTAAATCTATTCTCAAATTAAGCAGATATGACATCAAAGTATCTCTTTAAATTACAAGATAATCCCCAGGTTTCACAAATATTATTCACCTGACTGTGACAATAGTTAGCCTAGTTAAATTATTTAAAATTCACACTTATTTCACTCTTTATTTCTGGAATGACATAAATAACGGAGATCTACCTTCAAATGTATTATACAAAGTGCTGTAATTCTACTGTAAATTTATTTCATTATCTTAATTCCAACATGCAAGTTTCAAATTCCTCATTTCAAATTAAAAAAAGAGAGCCAAGAGCGAACACTGGATTGGTGATTGGTGTGGGACTTTATAGTGCATCCATAAATTTGATTTGAAAATTAAGTACCAGGCAATTTCCTACCATGTTTCAGAGCAAAGTTTATAAGGGGTAAATCCCAAACAGAAAACTTCTAATATAGGTCATCTCTCCTGAGTTTAGCTGTCAGTGTCCTGATAACATACACACAAACTAGGTATAGGCTACAGCTTTAAGAGTAAGATTTACTAATGCAGGGAGATATAAAACTGCAGTCCCAATGTGAGTTTGAATTTTCTCTCCATCCATTTGTGTGATGTATGGACCAGATCAAGCAGAAACCAGATCAAGCAGAAAAGGCCAAAGATATGGATAACTAGATTTCCATGCTGTGTTACTGACACCCACATGATAAACTCAGCAGTCTTAGTAGCAAAGACTAGTAGGGCAGCTTGATACATTGAGACCCTCGAGACGTTTAATCTTATTCATTTTTAAGTTGAAGTTATAGTTTTACTATTTGCTAAAGTCAACTTACTTCCTACATTTTTACAATAAAGGTAGAGCAACATACAGTACAGTAGATACAGTGTTTCCTAAAGTGGACTGTCAACTTTTTACATGTCTAAAAGAATGAATGAATGAACGAACGAATGAATGAAATACTAATTCTTCAGGTTCCCAAAAGAAACCTTTAACTTAGCCTCGCATACTTGACGTAAATACACACTGTAGATATTTTTCAAATCGCAATAAAATAGCTCGACGAGGGGGGAAAAACTATCACTGTACTGACATATGCTACCGTTTCCCATGAGCTGGGCTGTCACCTGGCTGCTGACTGACATAATGCCAAGTTAGGTGGTTACCATTTAGCAGCAGCATACTTAGCTTCTTGTAACACTAGTTTTTGAAGGTATAGGATGATCTTTACGCTCAAATTAGAGTAAGACACAGAAAAAAGTTGGGTTCATAAATATCCAACATCGGCTGTACTGACTTTAGTGTGTCTGTGTTGTCTGTCCAGTTGACTTATTATTCATCTCAAAGCTAGCAGTTGTTAGCTAACTAGCCAGCTAGCCCTGACAGGCCCGCTGTGTTTTATCCAGGCAGCACTTGCAACAACTAATACATAACACATAGAGAGGCGGTCGGTCCACGTTTTTCCCTTGGTTCAACTGAATGCAGTGAACTCCGAGACTTTGCTTTGCATTTACCTGCTGGGACGTGAGCTCCACATGTAAGGCTCGGGAGGATGAAGCTCCAGAGTTGGTAACAGAGGCGGCGGGGATGGCGAGAACCCGACCGGTGATGGAGTTCATCCTCCTGTCGGCATTTAACGCGTCCCCCTCATTCAACAACAACTAAAACATCCCATCCTCGACATCCAGGACACTCGTTTTAAAAGTTTGCGAAGCTCGGGACCTCCACAGATAGGGCTGTTTGTGTTGAGAAGAAAGCGCTATAACAGCTGTCAGCTAACCAACAGGACGTAAACAAAGTACAGGCTATTTGCTACACTTGGTTCGGAAATCCGTCCCTGCCTGGTTGGGAGGCGGCGCGACAAGCCAGGCTTCTGATTGGCTGAAACGCACGTCCATCACGTAGAAGGCGGGGCCTGCTACTGAATATCCGTGCTGCTATTGGTTGGTTTATCTGTTTGTCTTGCGGAACGGGGCGGGCTGACCGTTGAAATCTGTCAAAGCTGCAAAATATGAGGAAGTTGCATAGCACAGCGTGACATGCAGGTGACAGTTAAACTGTAGCCTATCGGTCAAGTAATCTCTAGTGTGCCGCCCTTACGAAAAGTGACGACAACTATTGAAACTCACATTTGTACTTGGCTGTGTCTGCGGCTCGCGCCAGCCCTTTTGACCTCTGAGTACACACACACATTAGACTATGAACCGACAGCAAATAAAAGAGATGGCCTCCCTCGGTTACACTGGTGGTGGTAGAGACATCTGATCGATAATTTCTGCATTGAGTTCTCCGTTTGTGTCTGTGACCTACTAGACCCAGTAACAGGGAATTATTTCATCGGATTTCAGGAGGTTTCTGCATCCCAGGATTTTGTAGGCTACTGACAATACAAATTATCCATTGCACGTGCTACATTATTTTTCAGATTAATTTTAATCATTGAAATATTAATTTATAAGCTGCACTGTAAAGTACAGAAATGAGGCTATCCACAAAAACATTCTGTTGGGTTGTTAAATGATCTCATGTTTTGTATAGAAAAGTCACTATAATCCTTGAAAACAATAGTAAACCATTTAAAACTGTAGTGTGCAAATACTTCAGTAATCTAATATTTGTAAAGTAAGTGCATGCACTTGCACTACTACTATCAGCCACTGGAGGACACTCTAATTACTCTTCTACTGGATGACCGAGGTCTTCATTGCCCTGACTGCAGAATATTAAGCGACCACCAGGGGGAAGCATCAGCCACATACAAGAGATCAGTTTCTGCAGGTTCATTGGGCATTAAAAAGCATTGACCCTTCTTGTCTGACTTCTCAATTTGATTTTATTGTTGCAATTTACTATCTGAAAACATCTAGAATAATTATTTTTGATGGATTGGTGCAGACCTTTAAACCATGTAATCGTCTGTTTGAATATCTGACTCTTAATTATTTTGTGTGTTCATCTTGGCTACTGTAATGCACTGGTGCTGTATTATTGTGACACAATCACATGACATATTGTTCTCCTAAGTAAATGTTTGAAAGAGATTCACATTAGAAACGTCTCAAAAGACAAGACACAACACACAGACGTCCTGAAAATATACAAAAGTTTAATTTAAATATCAACAAACAGATGATGCCGTTCAACACATAGATGGGTCTCACTGTTTATTGCTTGCAAATTAATTGCACAGGGATCACCCGGCTCTTTACACACCTGTGAGAACATCAAGTGACAATCCAATAAATTACTGCCCATCTTCATGCATCTTCATCAACATGACATAAGCTTACTTATTCTGATGATTCCATATATATTCTCATACTCTTATTTCACAAAAGTACTAGACACCCTTGAATAACTTATTCCCAGCAATAAGGGATCACCTGGGGAATCTCTTCCTTTTCAGTTATCACCAATGGAAAGCTTACAAATTGATGCACTGAACGCTGGACTCGTACTAAATCTTCTTCAGATGCAGTTCAGAACTTTAGCTAGTTGGCTAAACATGCAAGACATTGCTGTAGTTTTCACTGCATAGATGGATCACCCCCATCCAGACCTGGACCTCCCAGTGGGGCAAGAGAGGAGAATCAAGCCAACAAACACAATGACCATCTTGGACAGAATCTCATATCAAAAGGCATTTTTCTTGAGACAAAACCCTTCAAAGGTAAATCAGCAATAGAAAAAAAAAGTGCATCAGAAATATTCATTGAGGGATAAGCACCTTAAATAGTCTTTTCCACCCTATAGAATACAATTAATACTTTATGGCATTATACAATCACAGGCACTTGCTTGCACAGTAGAAATACATGCATGTGTGGGGAAAACATAGTTCTTTGGCTAAATTAACCTTTGGGTTTATCATCCCAAAATAAAGTGGTACCTTCCATTTGCATTGTTTGTGCATTGAACAGGATCTTTAAGAACTCAGGGAAAATTATATGAATTCACGAGTGAAAGAAAACATTGGCACTTCAGTGTGATTTTAAGTCCTGCATGATACGTTCCAGCTCCATCTAGTGGAGCCACCCTTCCCCTTCAACTACCGGCACCACATAAACTGGTGCAAACTTGAGGTCTTGACTGAGAAAATGCAAATGGAAAGTTCAAAAGGCACACTTTTTGTACAGCTTTGTCCAACCAAGACTGTTTAAGACTGTGGCAGCAGCAGGAAAGGACTGCTATACTTCAAACCTGCCATTTCCCCAAGGAGAGAGTATGCTTACAGTATGTGTGTGTGAGAAAGGCAACGCAGAGAGCAAAGGTTTCTGTAGCGAACATGCTAGTTTGCAGTCCAGAGATAATCCAACCCGGGCACCGAGATCGAACAGGGAGGAGGGGAAGGGGGTGGAGAGGGCTGAAGGTGCTGCTACCACAGTTCAGAGCTTCAACAAGGCTGTCCTCCATTCTTTCACTGGATGTACAGGACGTCGCTCTCTTTCAGGCCAAAGCGGGTCTTGTACTTGTCAAAAAGGCTCTGGAGAGACTTGACGTACATTGCATGATACATATCTATTATATCATCTGTTGGATCCTCGATTTTTGGCACAGTGATTGGTTCCCCAACTGTAAGGAAGAAGCAGAGCATTAAAACAAAGAACCAATCAGACTGTCTCAGGTTGAAATTGTCAGTGTTAACCATTAAGGTTGGAATTAGCAAATACTGGCTTTGTCTGTTCTGTTAAGTTTGTTAAACAGTGTCCTATAATAAACTTTACCATCTTTGAGTATTGTTGTCATAAGAATAGCTCTATTCTGTACCTTTTTTTAAAAAAAAAACTCTGATTGTACAAACATACCTATGGTGGTGATGGGGTTGCAGAAAGGCACGATGCCCCAAGAGTTGCCAAAGAAAAGACCACATCCATGGAAAACGCATGGGGCAAAGCCTAGGATCTTCTGTAATCTCTTCTGGATAGATCTCCACCAGGTCCCCTCCTCAAAGATCACCTGCTTGTAGGCGTCGTTTTCTCCGAAGGAGTACACTGGAACCAGGTCGGACCTGAGGGGGAACACGAGGTGTCAGCAAACATCCCCTCAACACAGATGCTTACTGATGCTTACTTCCATCATCTAAACATGATGACTGAAATTACTGTAAAGATAGCATCATATCTGCTTATAGAGAAATCCTATTCACTACTCATTGTTCTTGCTAAAACGCAAACTGTTCAAACTTGTTACGCCATTGTTTTGTTTGGCTTTCCTGAACGCAGCGACGTGCTAATCATCATGAATCACTTGGTGCTACTCGTCACGTAGGCAGACTATGGTAGTTCCAGTTATTGGTGATTCAGCGATACAGATGGTGAGCAACCCGGAAGCAGAAAAAAAAATGTTTTGATCATCTTGCAGACCTGTCATGGGATGTTGAGTTTGAAATCACTGTCCTACACTGGTGCTGCCAAGATTGACCAGAAGTGATAATAAAAAACACAAAGGTTTCACAGGCTGTCAGTGCTAGGGTGGTGAGCGACCTCACAAAGCCTGGACACAATTTAATCAGGAAGTTCCACAATTTTGCTGCCTATTGACCAGAATCTGAAGCAATTCCCCTACAGGGCTTTTTAAAGCGTCCTCTGTCGTCATCATCATTATATGGTTGATGTTGTTGAATTATTTGCTTGTTTCAGCTTGACCAACATTTCACTTTAAATCAAGTGATGTCGTGTGACTCCAGTTTGTTATTACATTGAGTGCAAGGGGGCCCAGACCCATGCAAGAAGTCATGAGGTAGACAGCTGTTTTTGTGTTTTTGTTTAACAATAAAATGTTTTCACAATTGAATGTCTGAATTTTTAACATCGAGATTATTAAATAAAAAATGTTTTTTTCCCACACACAGCTATATCTGCATAAATATGGCATCGTTAAAATTCTGTTTAAACACATAATGTGTGGGACAAGGTAAAAGTCATTTAGGCCTATTTAGTAGTAACTACTGTGCAGTACTATATAATACCTATACAATAGTTTGTGTAATTTATTATATAACTGGTTTATACATCCATCTTGATTTTATAACCATTAAAAACAAAGCTGTGTACAGTAAGTCCCAGAAAATGACCTACATTCACAGACCAAGCTTATTTCTGCTGGAATGTAAACCTCACTGTTATGAATAAAGTTCTGCATAACTACATCTCTTTTCTAACAAGCTCTAAGCTTCTTTGGTGCACCCAGTGATAATCCCCCAGCTGTATCTGAGAGGGTATCAGGCTTGTTTGGGTAAGTTAAGACAGACCGGGTTCCACTTCTCTTTATAGTGATTAATACACAGCCCAGTGCCAGCTCACACACAGACGTGTTGCATGCCACAAAGAGCTCCAAACTCCACCAGGGACAACACTGCACATTCATTTAAAGTTCTGTGAGGTAATTTCAACCATTCTGAGAATAATAATCTGAGTTTTAATAGCTCCAGTGAGTCACTATGGCCCTGAGGATGACATTTAAATGTTAAATACAGATTTGGTCAAGGCCATGTTGAGGCTGCACGTGTCCTTGTGTTTTGTTTTGTTTTTTGTGAGTGTTGCACAGCCAGCTCACCCTTTCTTCAGTGCCAGCCTCACGAAGCCTTTGCGATTCTTCAGGGTGACAGCGTTCATGCCTGGTGCACAGTGCAGAGACTCTGCTGCTCCTCCGACAACAATGACCACAGCATTTCCTGTCCCGTTACATGACAGCAGGTAGTCGATAGAGTTCTTGTTCACTGGGCAGATACCTGAGAGGGGGGCAAAAATAATCGAAGATCATTAGAATTGCAGGAAATTAGATTGTGATACTAAGAATAAGCTACGATAACAACAACAACAGTATTTTTGGAGGTGCATTTAAACAGAAAAGCAGAAGAACTACCCATGTTCAAAACATTGTCTCAAACAACAAGGTTTTCTAAGAAGATCGCTGCATTACTCATTACCACCAAAAGGTTACAGAGATAAACTAATAAGGGTTATCTACCCACTGAAACAACAGGTACAATAACCTACAGTAACCTCAGGGGGGTATGTACGCATATAGGTAAACAGCCCCTCAGGACAGAACAGCGCAGGCTCTATAAATCAGTAAAATCAGTACATCCATGTAAACAGACGCTCTATCAGCTGTGCAACAGGGCAAAGGTCTGGTCTCTGATAGATACCCCAGCGCTTTCTGGCATTTCAAGAGCACAAACGAGATGTCATGGCTCCTCAAAAAAAGGAAAAAGAAAAAAATCCTCTCACCTCCAGACATCAGGTAGTCTCGCAGCACAGGCAGCCGGAAATTTCCCGCCAGGGTCGCCAGGGAGGGCCTGATGCCCGGGAATTTCTTGGAGAAGCCGGTGGCCTCTGTGCCAAAGTTACAGAAAGCACCAAAACAGAAGATGCCGTGTGGGTGGTAGCCAAATATGTAGTTCCGGCTGGGCAGCAGGTTGTGGGTTTTAATTAGCTGAGGGACAAGAGCACAAAGACAACCAGTGAGGGGCCGATTTCAATATGAGGGGCACACAGTGCAAACAGATTCAGTCCATCTGACAGGAGAGAGGCTGAAGACGGCTCAAGCACATAACCATGCTTCTATTGTTTATTTAAATGCACTTTATAACATGTGTTTTTAAGAGCTGTATAAAAAATGATTAAAGTATCATAATTATTAGTTGTGGAAGAACATCCTTATCAGCTCACACCTGACACACTTCTCCAGCTGCTCAAGTACAGTCATAAAATAAAATGATGGCCCAGTACAGTATGCGTGATGTGCAGCTGTTCATGCTGGCAGCAATAAAGCGCAATCTTAACCACTCAGCAACACTTTAACGTCTCACTTTAACCGTGCCCTGATCTGCAGCGTAGACTTAGATCCATCACAATGTGTACATAAAGCTGCCTTGGTAGCAAGACAAACACACAACAGTTGCATAACCACATTAGCAAAAGGAGCTCACATTCAAGATCCCCATAGTCACCACAGGTCACCACCGACTGACTGTCAGGGCAGATGTGGAGGATTACAGAGGAATCAGTGAAAGGTGCTGCACTTGACAAGCTTTTCTACTTCGGAGACGGCACAGAGCTGAAGGCGAGACATCGTCTGTTCTAATATCACAGGAGAGTCTTTGTGTCTAGAGACTTCACGTAACAGTCACACTCTGTCCTCACTTAAGGGTGGATCAGACTTTGACCAGTCAGCTTCCAACTCACATAAT
Organism: Decapterus maruadsi; assembly: GCA_030347415.2. NCBI lineage: Eukaryota > Metazoa > Chordata > Actinopteri > Carangiformes > Carangidae > Decapterus > Decapterus maruadsi. The sequence goes on along the minus strand of JARUPV020000083.1, from coordinate 1,867 downwards.
TAATAGTCATTTGTGGGAGATAGAGAATAGTTGCCCTACAGACAACCGATGACCTAGTAGATACAGTATATTCTGATTATTTTAAGAGGCAGTAAAAAGCCTCACGGATTAATTTTCATCCACACAGCTCAGCTTCTATTAATTGCCAATAACTAACTGAAGTTAGTTATTAGCAGGATTTAGCCTGCAGCCTTCTCAGTACAGATAAACTCATCACTACCTAAGCACAAGGAGCCCAGTTCTCTGATCACAAGGATGATTTTTATACATTTAACCACAGTTGCTGGAAAAATGATGGAATCACACAAGATGCATTTCATTAACATTCTGAGGACAGACAAACAAAGTGCAACTAATCCACGAACAGCAGCTAATCCACGAACAGAGAGGAATACAAATTAGATTAGACAAAATACTAAATACTTTTTTTCCCCTACATGGATTTACTTTATTGTATGAGGCTCCACTTATCAGTATGAGGAATATTACAAGACTTATATCTGTTATACAACTGCTGCAGCTAATCATTTTTTGTTTGATAAAATATTGCATCTATGATTCTATGATATATCATAAAGTTCAGCTATATATTTAAGGAACCATGAATTTACAATGATATAAAAAAATTATTTTAGTGGAGAAGCTGGAAGCAGAGAATGTGTTGTTATTAAAAAAAAAAAAAAAAATAAAAAAAATTGTAACTGTAACTTGTAACTCTGGAGATCCAATGCAAACGTACTGACTTCATCATGCATCACTTTAAACACACATCTGGCCTCTGCAGGGGAAGTTAATCATGTACCACCACTGTCCTTGCATACAGTGTGTCTGTGTGTTTTTTAAGTAACGCATCCCCTTCAGCCTCAGCCAGGGTTTGTCTTCATCTAAAAGATGCTCAGTCAGGGGTGTGAATACTTGAGGACAAAACGAGCTTAGCGCAGCTCCTCATATCAGGCCGGACAAAGTCTGAAAGTCTCAACCTGCGTCATGCCTTCATCAAGGAGGAGCAGCACGGAGCAGACAGATCCACCCCCGATAGAGTTATCTACATATCAAACCTGTGCAGGACTGGAGATCCCTGAACAAATCATAGAGCCCTGACTTTCTTCTACCAGACACAAACACATCAAAAGTGTCTTCATTTTTCAGACTGGAGTAAAAATGATGGAATAACTTACCCTGATTGGGAAATAGTCTCTGAAATACGTCCACACGGTCCAGTTCCTCACCCAAGAGGACCTCCTCCCCCCTGAGGAGAACGTAACACATTTAATTTCAATTTCATCAGCGATTAAAGGAAAGATTCACATTTATTTCAGTCTGCATTGATTTAACTATCACATTACATCGCCACATGTTTACAACAGGCTCTCTAAAACTGATTCAAGTTTGGGTTGTCTTTACTGGCCTCATGTTAACATCTTCAAATTGCACTTTCAAGTGGCCCCAAAAAAAATTACAAAAGAAGCAAATCCTCACTTGTGAAAGGTTGAAACCAGTAAATGTTTATCTTTTTCTTTGAATCCAATTACCTAAAATGTTGCTAAACATAATGCAGTCATTGTTAGTGCTTGTCACTGCAAAATGTGTTACCCAATGCTTAGATAATGCAGTCCTGTTATTTGCCATTTAATCATTAATTCCCAGGCCATATTGTCAGACTTAAGGACGCATCATTGAACAAAATGCTGGAGAATATTCAGAACTGTTGCATTATTTTCTAAGATTAGTCTGGTAAAGTGGCCAATATTTAATTAATAGGTTGCAGGAGAGAATCAGCTTTTGAGTGACATCTTTTACTGTAAATGCATTACCTTGCTTTGGGGTGTTCCAGTCAATGATGAGCCATGCAGTGTAGATGGCAGCG
>JARUPV020000082.1:0-25000 GCA_030347415.2 Decapterus maruadsi | reverse complement strand
ACTGTAAACTAATTAAATACAAATAAATATTTGATGGAGCTGTTTTGCTTGCTGTTTGGATCGAGCCTACATGTCCCATAATGCACCGGGCGCGGCTTGCTTCCGGTCCTGCGCCGTTTCTGGAGCGGATTGGAACCCGGAGTCAGGATCCGATAAATGAAGGGTCTCCTGCAGACAAGGTAACGTGTTTCCCCATAAATATACATCGATCTGATCAAAAGCGGAGCCGCTGTTCAGTAGCGAAGGTGCAGCCGGTTCTCCCCGCGCGCTCGCCGCCTCCCTGCGCCGCCTGCACCGCTCCCTGCACGGCGTTGAACAGCATCGACTCCCGTTTGAGGGTTTGCGTCTCCGGTCCATCCGCCATGCCGACTGTTCTTTGTTACAGTTTGCTGAAGAGGAGCCGCGCAGATCGGAGTTAAAACCCGGCTAGACTTTGGGAGCGATTCAAATCCTGGATCTCCATCCTCCTCCCGGTCGGACTGCATATGTTACAACATGCGTGCTCCTCCGCTAATGTAAAAGCCGCTAATGTTGTTGTTGATGTTGTTATTGTTGTTAATGTTGTTGTGATAAAGCAGCACTGTGTATAGCAGGAGGACTGATGCATTCAAGTGTCCCAGATGAATTGGACTCGGAAGTTCAGTTGTCTTCATCCAAACACTCTTAAAATAGTCTCTTTATATAACCGCTGCTCGTTTTAACTAAACTCTGGAGGTTATGATTTATAATCAGCCCACACATCCACTTCCAAGTCTGATCCTTGTCTCCTGTCAGTGATATGTGATGATGAACCTGATTTTTTATTTATTTATTTATTTTTTAACCTCTGTTTGCAGGTTACAGTGATGGCTGAGCAGACGCCAGATGAGTTCATCTGTGAGTATGAGTCCAGCTGTCACCCTGCTGTGTGTGTGTGTGTTGGTGTGAAACCAGAGCTGCGATGTGACAGGTGTGATGTGTGTGTGTGTCACAGGGTGCGATGACTGTGGCCAGTACCATGACTCTGAGTGTCCTGAGCTGGGACCTCTGGTGACCGTCCAGGACTCCTTCGTCCTCAGCCGAGCCCGGTGAGTGGACGGGTGGAAGTGTCTTGTCCGTATGATCCAGACCTCACCTCATTAACTGTCACTAAAAACCCTGCCCACATGCCCTCGAGCAAAGCACTTGACTTGATGGTTATAGAACTGAGTGAACGAGTTATTAAAGGGATAGTTCAACATTTTGGCAAATTCGCCTATTGCCATAATCCCTATAGTCATAGCAAGAAGTTCATTACCTTTAATTATTGGTGCATGTTGTTTTGGGATCTGCAGGGCAGAGACACAAGCTGCTCAGCGAACACAATGTAGGTGACCGGTACAGGTCCCCTGAACTCAAAAATGCTCTAGTGGAGAAGTTGTGACCTGCACATTCATCACCACGCTATGAAATAATAACGTATAATTATGTAACAACATTAGGACACGCAAAGCAAATACTCTGAACTACTTGTGCTTTTGAAATTACTCCACCCAGCAGCAGCCATGTCTGGAATGTAGTTCCGGCTGCATTTGTCTCTAAAACAACTCTGTCATGTAATGTTACATTATTATTTCATATCATAGTGAATGTGCAGGTCACAACTTGTGCACGAGCGTTTTGGAGTTGTCTCTGCCATGTGCATCTCAAAACAACATGCACTGATGATTAAAGGTAACCTACTCCTATAGGGATTATGGCAATAGGCGAATGTGGCAAAATGTTGAACTATTCCTTTAACATTACAGATATTTAAGTGAGCGACACCTGTTTTTAAATGCAAACGTACTGTCTTCACATATTTTATTTTTAAATGCAGAGAAAAGTGTTTAGATAATGATTTTTATGTTGTTGAGCTTGTATTAACGCACACATGACGTTCCTGTGTGGATCAGCTCGTCTCTACCAAACAGCCTGGAGATCAGAGAGGTGGCCGAAGGCGGGGAGGGGGTGTTTGTCCTGCGGCGGCTGGTCAAGAGGACCCGGTTTGGGCCCTTCGAGGCCAAGCGGGTCTCTCACATGGAGAAGGAGTGCGCGTTCCCTCTGAAGGTGGTTCTTCCTCTGGTTGCTCCTCACACATTCAGCTCCTTCATATGGTCCTCTGTTTAGTTATATTAACTTCCCTCCCTGTTGATGCTCAGATCTTCCAGAAGGACGGTGTGGTGGTGTGTTTCGACTCCAGCAGCGAAGAAGACTGTAACTGGATGATGATGGTACGACCTGCAACCGACCACACGCACCAGAATCTGACGGCTTACCAGCAGGACGACGACGTTTACTTCAACACCTCCCAGGTACCTCTAAGTGTTAACTGCCTCAAGCTGAGCCCCCCACTTCTCCTGTGGTGTATGTGTTTTTTTATGTTTGCCTCTGCTGTGTTTGTGTTTGTATCAGGATGTTCTCCCGGGCACGGAGCTGAGGGTCTGGTATGGAGCCTTCTACGCCAAGAAGATGGAGAAGCCCATGCTGAAGCCTCCACTTGAACCTCCACCACCTCCATCAGGTACAGTAGCGTTGCGACATCACTATGGCAAAAGAGTTAATGGCACCTTTTTATAGTTTTATAGCTAACCCTTTTTTTTCTCACTCTTCTTCTCAGATGTGACGTCCTCTGATAAAATGGAGATTCCAGAGAAATCCTCGATGTCTGAAGAAAACAACACAGGTGAGATGTTCTGAGAAATATTAGCTCTTTGAGTCATTTGTCACCGTTTTCAGCCGCAACAAGAGTGGAAGTATGAGGAATTGCTGTGTCATGGTTACTCATTAGGAATCCCTTAACTTCCTTCTGTTGATTGCAGACAACATGCTGAGTCATCTGGACGAGGTGAAGACAGGCGGAGCGCTCCCGGGCGACCCGCTGATGCCACACAATGAGAGCCTGGTCGGCCCAGATGAGGAGGAGGAGGAGGAGGAGTGCGCCCCCCCCGCCCCTCAGCCGCAAGGCCCCACCAAGAGAGGGCATGGCCGAGGGAGGAGGACGAAGGGACGCAGACCTGGAGCCGCAAGCAAAAACAAAGGTGGGAGCGCAGAGTCGAGGAGGTTTAAATGAACATAAACAGCTCACAAAGCCAGACATTTTTGACTAATTCATGAAACACGGGCCTGGCCTCACGCTGAGAGGAGGCTGAACAGCTGTTAATGATCTAATGCGTCCACAATGTACATGGGTTGTGTAACACATCATCGTGCGGTGAACAAGTTGCAACAGGTTAAGGCACATTTTGCGGACGCCGCCCCAAGGGCATTCTGGGGGAAAAAAACGCTACAATTCACTTCCTGAAGTCGTGACACGGCACATGGAGCAGATTTATGACCATTTACCTGCAAAAGAAATGGCATTCTCATCAGCCCTGGCTTCATTTTGTGTCAAGGGCTAATTAGGATATACAGGCATCCTAACACATTAAAGGGAAAGTTCAACATTTTGGCAAATTAGCCTACTGCCATAATCCCAATAGTTTTAGGAGTAGGTGCAAGCTATTTTTAAGACGGCGGAGCAGAGCCGTGAGCTGCTCAGAGCTACGCTACGGAGGATAATGGGATTTCTTGGTTTATACACAATCCAACAACTCCAAAACATTCACCACGCTATGAGATAATAACAGAACGTAACGAGACAGAGTTGTTTTAGAGGCAAATTCATACAAAACAGCTGATGTGCGTTCCTCTCGAGGGCAGTTTTTCAGCAAGCAGTCTCTGCATTTGCCTCTAAAACAACTCGGCCTCGTAATGTTTTATTAATATCTCATAGTGTGGTGAATGTGCAGGTCACGTATTTGATGAGTTTGATGAGGGAAACGAAGAAATCCCATGAGCCTCCATAGCGTAGCTCTGAGCAGCTCACGACTCTGCTCCGCCGTTCCAAAACTAGCTTGCACTGACAATTAAAGGTAACAAACCTACTGCTATGACTCTGGGGATTATGGCAATGGGCCAGTTTGCCAAAATGTCGAACTATCCCTTTAAACTAAGCATGAACATGATGAAACTCACACTGACTTTGAACCATAATACCACCCGCTGCTACATCTACTGTAGTTTTTCTCTTTGACGTTGCATTCCTGATGTGTGCAGATGTGAAGCCCCCGATGGAGACGTCGGAGCTGGCGGCCTCGGAGGCGACAGCAGCAGTAGCAGCGTCAGAGAGCGCACCAGAGAGCGGGGCCGTCATCAAGAGACACAAAACCAGAGAACACAAGAGAGTGTACCGCTGCTCTCTCTGCAACAAGGTCTTCCAGAACAGCAGCAACCTGAACAGACACATCCGATCTCATGGTACATGGAGGTTTGAAAAGATAACATCATTGAATTCATCGTCTGGATTTGCACAAGTCACACAAAATCGTTGTTCATTCGTATAATATATTAAAAACGTCGTCCGTGTATGTTCTCCCAGGGGATAAGCTGTTCAAGTGTGATGAATGTGACAAGTTGTTCAGCCGCAAAGAGAGTCTGAAGCAGCACATCTCGTACAAGCACAGCAAGACCGCGGTGAGTTAACTCTACAGCCCGTCACCTCGGGTTTGCACTCCGGTGACGCCGCCGGTTTAACATCATCCTCTCATGTGTTCGCCAACAGCCCGACCAGGAGTACAAATACAAATGCAACACGTGCGAGAAATCCTTCCGCCTGGAAAATGCCTTAAAGTTCCACAACTGCCGCACAGGTAAAAGTAAAGTAAAGCCGTTTTTTGTCGTTTGATCATTCAAACGTCTCTGATCACGTGTGTTCACTTTTCTTCTCATCTCTTTTTAGATGACAAGACGTTCCAGTGTGACATCTGCTCGCGCTTCTTCTCCACCAACAGCAACCTCTCCAAGCACAAGAAGAAGCACGGCGAGAAGCTCTACTCCTGCGAAATCTGCAACAAGATGTTCTATCGCAAAGACGTGATGCAGGAGCACCACAGGAGGCACGGTGTGGGTGAGTCGCACACAACTGCTTTAGCTTGATTTGTTAACAGGCCACTAGGGAAATTGAGAAGGATCAATGCGTGTGTGAAATAGTGAGTTTACTTCATGTTTCAGTGCTTCATTCATTGTGTTTGATGACATGAGGTGTCACTTTAATCATGCAGGCTCAGAGGGTTGAAACGATGTGGGTGTGGGGTAATTATTCCGTTAGATCGCTGGTTCATGTGTAAGTCTAGCATCCCGGCGTCATGTGACTCTATGAAGTGATGCAAAACCTCAGAGGTGCCTTCAGGTGCTGCAGGGATTCAGAGAAATGAAGATTTTCAAGCACAAAGTTAGCTGCTGTGGATAACGTCATTTACGTAACTATCTCAAGGAAATTAAAATCGAGCGCAACAGGACTTTGTCATTTATAATTTAAATTTCCTTGAGATAACTATGACAAATGAGAATATTCACAGGCCATGTACATAACTATGTTTCTGCCTAAACCCCATTAAACAGTAGCATTAACTCACTGAGTGCCAGGCCTTTTATAAAATGGTCATGGGGCATTTTGATTAATATTTCAAGACCCACAGAATATTTTTTACTATGACCCTGAAAACACCAAATAGCTCAAAGGAAAAATGAGACTCTATTTAACTAGGGAAAAAAACATTTGTTTGTACCTTGTTCCATTCTTGATTTATCTTTAGTTGAATAGAGCCTGGTTGCACCAAAAAGACCGCTATTTTTCTAGAAAGCTGAGAAAAATGCATTTTTGTGAAAGAGAATCTCTCAAAAATCTCCAGATCTCCAGTGGAGTGATGTGGTTCTGCTCTCTCATCTGTGCTGCACACCACAGTCAGACACACGGGCGAAGCAAATTTCATGGCCAGGAAAGTGTCCGGAACCGTTAATGCCCTGGAATCTGTGCCACCACTAAAATAGATTCACCACTTCTTTATTTTTCCGTGTTTTTTGAGTGTGACAAATCCAAAGAATTTCATTTCAGAGTGAATTCAGATTTGTTTATTATGAACAGATGAGTGGATGAAGAAGGATCAGAAAATTAATTAATATAAATTAAAAAAAGCATGTGTTTAGAAACTAAACTAGATCTGTGGAGAGCTTCCATGCATTTCACCATATTTCTTATCTTGAGCTAAAACCCATAATGCATCTGTGCAGGACCAAAGCACATGAAGCGAGAGGAGCTGGAGGCCAACGGAGAAGAAGGGACCAAGTACAGGAAGGAACCGTCACCCTGTCCCATCTGTGGCAAGGTGAGAGAAGGTCCAATGCAGAAAGTCAAAGTCCGTGTGTCCACAAGAGCTCGAGTGACGTGTGTGTGTGTGTGTTTGTGTTCACAGGTGTTCTCCTGCAGGAGTAACATGAACAAGCATCTGTTGACGCACGGTGATAAGAAGTACACCTGTGAGATCTGCGGCCGCAAGTTCTTCCGCGTGGACGTCCTCCGGGATCACATTCATGTTCACTTCAAGGTGAGGCGATGAGGAGGGAAAGACTTCTCCACTCATACCTACCAACTCCTGCAAAACAGCCGACTCAGTCAAAACTGCAAGACAGACTTTCTGCCTGCTTACACACTGTTACCGCGACGTTTAGCATCTTATTATTGATGCATTTCTATTTTAAAAGATGTCTGATGCCCTTCCCGTCTCATTAGCTGCTCCACGGCATCAGCACCTTTTTACAGCGCTTTGGTCGCATTCCATGCTGTCTCTACACAAGGACGCAGAGAATCGGTTTTGACAGAATCCAGGATTTTGCAGGAGAAAAATATGCAGACGAGTTTAAATTCTGCAGAAAAATGGCCTGAGGATGTGCAGACAGCAGACTCAAGAGTTTTGCTCTTAACTAGATGCGGTGTCCCCAGCTTCCCTGGATATTTAAGGTGTTTCTTTTTTTTCTGGTCAATTTAAAAATGAAAAAATATGCTCTTTTCTCTGTGCCCTTACTTTGTTCTGACCAATTATATCAACTCCACAGCAGCTGCATGACCCATTTAACTGTGGGACAGCACAGTGTAGTCACATCACAGTCACAGACATTCGTAATATCGCGCATCGTTGCCCAGATCTACGGCATGTAATCATTTTCTCAGTGCATCCCAAATATGTGTTTTTCCATTTTAAGCATTAAAAAAGTGAAGTGAAGTAAAATGTAAAAGGAAAAAAAAAGAAAGTTGAGACCATGTTTGTGTCTGTTTTGTCACCACCTGCCATCACAGGCTGAAGGTGTGATGTCATTAGCAGTATTCCTAATACACAATGCCCATAATGCACCACGTTGGAGGGTTAGCACATTGGATCAGACAATGTTTGATTAAACTGGGCGTGTGGATCTGGAGCTGTCACTGACTGCAATCGTTTCATCAGGACATAGCCTTAATGGATGAGCAGGAGAGAGAAGGCTTCATCAAGAAGATCGGCATCTCAGCGGGAAACAGCGACGAGACGGACGACGACGAAGAGGAGGACGATCCCGAGCACCACAAGTACAACTGCAAGAAATGTCAAGTAAGCTCTCAGAATCAGAATCAGAGTAGAAAATGTTCACAACCATGTTTAGGGAGTCAAATCTGATCAAACCGATGTATAAATCTGCATCAGCATGTTTAGTTTGTTTGTAACAACCTCACACATACTGTCCTGTACGTATACATGAGCTCCCCATTCCTGTGTGTCCAGCTGTCGTTTGCTAAGGGGAGAGACTACCTGAAGCACATCATGGAGCAGCACAAAGAGAGAGGCTACGGCTGCGGGATCTGCAACCGACGCTTTGCCCTGAAGGCCACGTACAACGCTCACCTGGTCATCCACAGAGAGCAGCTGCCCGACCCTGCAGTGCAGAAGTAAGACTGCAGGGGGGAGCACAGAGACAACACTCAGCTCATGCTGTTGGATTTGGGTTTTTTACATACATTATTTGTGTATTGGGAGAAAAAGATGAGAGTTAATTTCAACAGAGTTTCAGCTCATTTGGATCTTAGAAGGTTTTTGACAAAGTGAAACTGAAATATGAAGTTAAATGTATTTATTCTAAACATTTTGAATCTGCTCATCTGTCCTAAAGGTACATTCACCCTTGTGAAATCTGTGGTCGGATCTTCAACAGCATAGGTAACCTGGAAAGACACAAGATCATCCACACAGGTGAGATCTCCATCTGTTTGATCTTGGAATTTTATTGGTGGATTGAACCAGAGAATCAGACACATGCAAATATGTTATTTCTTTTGTTTTTTTGAACTTAACATATCTGTGTTTGGGATCACTCAGGGGTGAAGAGCCACAGCTGCGACAAGTGCAACAAATCATTCGCAAGGAAGGACATGCTGAAGGAGCACCTCCGGGTTCACGACGACATCCGAGACTTCCTGTGTGCGGAGTGCGGGAAAGGTCAGCGCGCCTCACACATCGTTGCATCACACATTTAAATGAATGTTTGGTCAAGAATATAGAAAAACATAGAGCAGCTGATGAAATGTTTGGCTTTGCAGGCATGAAGACCAAACACGCTCTGAGGCACCACATGAAGCTGCACAAGGGCATCAAGGAGTACGAGTGCAAGGCTTGCAACCGCAAGTTTGCCCAAAAAGTCAACATGCTGAAACACTACAAGAGACACACGGGTGAGTCAGAAAGTGTTTGTTGCAGATGCATGACAGGTGTGTGGAAATAGAAACAGGTTCAATGTCTGTTATTCTCGTGAGAAGACGTGATTATTGGCTTTTGTTTACATCTTCAAACTTCTCGTTGAGTACATGGTGTCTCTGTTTGTTTACTCTGGCGCCTGCAGGTGTGAAGGACTTCATGTGTGAGCTGTGTGGAAAGACGTTCAGCGAGAGGACGACTCTAGAGACGCACAAGCTCATCCACACAGGTGAGTGGTTCACTCAACTCTTAACTGTTATGGGACCTGGTGATTTGGCTTCTTTCCGCCCGGTGTGTTCAGAAGTAAATAAAGCATGATGTGAATCTGCACAAAAAAACATCAAACCTCCACTAATCAAAGAGCTAACAGGTTCACACAGTGCTGTCTCTTGGGACTAGAGACAGAGACTGGTTAGGTAGCAAATGAAAGATACAGAAATAGTATTTTATGATGAAAGGGGAAAAGAGTATTTTTCTCTTTTACTGTTTTAGAATAAGACTTTCAGATTGAAACCCCTCTCATATCTGTGCTGTAAATATGAAGCTGCATCTTATCTTATTGTAGCTTAGCACAAAAAATGTAAACACAGGGACTGCCCTATGATAAACGAAGTAATGTAACAGCACTTCTATCAACGTTCACTAATAAAGGGCACAAAAATGTAGATTTTCAGTCTTCACGGGTGGAAAGAGATACAGAGTTGCCACATGACATGGAAAACCTAGAAATTTTTTCCAGTCATGGAAAACACATGGAAAATGAGAAGAGGAAAAAAAGTCCTGGTCCTGGAAAAGCTTGAGTTTCCGTATGAAATTAATAAAAACATTGTGACATCAGCTAAGAGAGATGGATTTCTTTTCCAAAGAAGTTCCCAGCGAGAAAACTAGAGACTGTGAGTTGATAGTGTTGCTGGTATTGGACTGTGAGCATGAGGGTTTTCTCTCCCGCAGCTGAGTGACAAATAGAGGAGCAGCAGAGAGCTGTAGTGGGTGTGGTTTAAAAACATAAACAAAAACATTGTTGATAAATTTATCATAATTTCTAAGCATTTAAGATATTATTTTGTAGATAAGTTATTGCCATAGACTGCACATCTTTAAATCAGACTTCTGGGGGTGAGAGAGGAATAAACATGGAAACAATCATGTGCAAAATAAGATACAACTGTCAAAAAGAGCAGTTCTCCGAATCATGAATGGGACAGGGGATGTGTTACTGTATGGTGTAATAACATGTCTGTCATACTGTATATTTTTTATATTTTCTTTCTGCCTCTGTCAGGATTAGGCTTCATTAAAGCGTCTGTATCACAGGGATGGGAATGTGCAGATGATCAGTGACTCTGCTCTGCTGGACTGACCTCGTCTCCATCTTTCTCTTGCAGTGGGTAAGACGTGGACCTGTGGGACCTGCGATAAGAAGTACCTGACGGAGTACATGCTGCAGAAGCACGTCCACCTGACCCACGAGAAGGTGGAGGCCCAGTCGTGTCACCTCTGTGGGACCAAGGTGTCCACCCGGGCGTCCATGAACAGACACCTGCGGCGCAAACACCCTGAGGTGAGTCTGTCATGTCTGTCCCTAACAAGACCGGTGACTAACGTCAGATCCTGAAGCTGACCGCTCCTTTATGTCTCCAGGCGGCTTCTGTGAGAATCGACGAGTTTGACGATCTTCAGGAACCTTCAACAATCAGTGACTCGTCCATTAGCATCGTGCAGGTACACACACATGCACACACACCGGAGTACACAACAGTCCTGTGACACTCATTCTTTAGTCTTTACTCCATGGATGGATCGATAGAAAAATGAATATGAACAAAAAAAACAACCATTTTTTATTCAAAAAATTAACAAAATAACAGAGTGAATGAAATCATCCTAATTGTATGATGCCATCATCCTGAAATGTTTGATTCCCTCCTCAGCCCACACTGACCCTGGAGAAAGACGGCACGTCTCAAGAGAGGCCGAGCCGGCCGTACAGACATCCCAAGAAGAAGCAGAGGATCCAGGCCGAGCCGGAGCTCTCCGAGTCCGACGACTACGTGGACTTCGCTGAGCCCAGGCACGAAGCCATGACAGAGTACAACACCGTCATCGTTGGTGATGAGACTGAGACGAGCTCTGCTGTGCAGAGCATCCAACAGGTACATGTGAAGATTTGCTGCTTTATCAACACAATAACACGTCGCATCTTTTTTTTTTTAAAGAGCAGAAAAGATGAGAGATGAGAATTCATACAAAACAGGTCGCCACAGTAAAAATAAAAAAAATATTCTAACTGAGAAGCCAAATTCCCATTTTGTTGTTGTTGTTACTAATAAACTGACAAGATGGTGACAAGTCACATATTTGCAGTTATTTTCAACAGCTTTTAATAAATTGTTCAGTCGTCACAGTATCCAGTTTTGACAAAGTCTGTATGTAAACACAGTTTAAAGGACCAGTAACACTAATATTTAATACTCGTGGGACTAGATTTAGGGACTTACAGTAGCAACACACCTTTATGAAGATAACATGAACGGCAGATGAGCTGCTCTTCTCATCGTTTCTCTAACTGACCTGTTTCTGTTTCAGGTGGTGGTCCTCGCCGACCCCAACGCTCCGTCAGCCTCCTCTCCCAACAGCTCAGTGGGTCTGACCAACATCACTGTCACGCCCATCACCAGCCACACCCAAGCCCAGTTCACCAGCCTGCAGCCCGTCGCCGTGGGTCACCTGACCGCCAGCGACCGGCCGCTCACTCTGGACAATTCCATCCTCACGGTCACTTTCGACACGGTCAGCGGCTCCGCCATGCTCCACAACCGTCCTGCTGAACTCATGCCGGAGACCGTCGGCCCCGGCGGAGGGGCCGCCTCCCAGTCGGTCGCCCACTTCATCAACCTCACCACTCTGGTCAACCCCATGGGTCACCAGCTGGAGGCCCCGACGCTGGCCTGGAGGCCCGTGCAGGCGGCTGAGGGCGGCCAGGTCGCCCCCGTGGTGGAAGGTGCTCAGGGGGAGGGTCAGGAGGCCCAGAACCAGAACCAGGGCCCAGAGCCCGGCCGGCCCGGCCAGAGCCAGCCGCCCGCCCCACAGCAGCAGAACACCTCTGCACAGCAGATGTTCAGCTACTGAGCAAAGACTAGAGGTGCTGGTCACCTCACGCTCACCGACATCGTCACGTAGTAGAGTAGATTTTATGACTGAACTGTACAAGCTTTGATCACTGTCACCCAGATGCCTCTCCAGCCCCATGGAAGTGAATGAAATGTTTTGTTTGTCCTTTTACATACTGAAAAAACAAAGTGGCTGTTAATAATTAACATGATATTTAAAAAAAAGAAGAAGAAGAAAGAGAGAGAAATGGTACATTTAGCCAAAATCACTGACACTCTCCTGGAAGATTTCCATTTCAAACCAAAGCAACATGTTGAATATTCAAATGCCTTACCAGCCTTTTAAAAACATGCATGTTTTCATAATGAATCTGCTGCTCGCACAATGAAATAAGAAAATGTACCAACCTGAAAACAGAACACACTTGTGCCAGGTTGTGTGATAAGTGATGGTTGGCATATTCCTAAAAGTGGCTCACTCATGAAATGTTATTTTTGAATGCTGTAAACTGTAACTTGTTGAACTGTCTGGAAAAAATACTGGAAGCCTTTTTGTACTGTTATTTTTAAACAAAAGACCTCTTTAGTATGGTTCTTGTTTTTTTTTGTCTTCATAGAAGTTCAGGTGTCAACACACGTGAGGGGGTTCATCTGCTCAGCAGTGAGGTCTGCAGCGCACACCGTGCCGTGTGAATCATGAGAGAACCTGCTTCTGTTTCTGTCTACGGCACAATGGCCATCTGCTTTTCAGCCCCTCAGATCTCAGGCCAGCAGCCTGTTTGTCCTCCAGTTAGTCAGGAGCTGAAGCTGACAGCTTCTCCACAGACGGCACAACAGGAGGCAGTTTGTCCTTCCTCATAATCGAACCAACGATAATGAGTTTGGTGTCAGACAACACACTGAGAATACAAAATAAATGCTCAACAAAGTCTATAATGAGTATATGATAAGAATATTATAACTTAAATGTATACCAGCCTTGTCCAGGTGTATGCAGAACAGTTCACCTGCATGGATTAATTCATGAAATCTACAATCAATGACAAAGTGAAAACAGGAATTATGTGTCATTAACTTGACTCTTCACCTGTGGAAAGTGCTGTCCCTTCTACAAAATACTGACTTTTGGAAATGAGAGAAAACATTTCTGTAAAACGATCTAATCAGTGCCAAGTTTGACAACTCACACACTCTGAAACCCTTCTAGATTATGAATGTGGTCAGTGACTATTTCATATCAGTGGCCCAGCTGTTCAAACATGTTGGTATTTTTCACAACAGGGACTTCCAGAGAAAAGCATAAAGGTATGAACACACCACAACTTAGCCATGGCTTTGCTTCTCTCACGGCAAAACATTGTTAAAGGGTGGGTAGTTCAAACACAGCTCGGTTAATGTTTGACAGCAGGAAGAGACTAAGATCTAACCCAGCGCTGACCTCTACAGCCAAACTACATGGATATGTTTTACCTCTAGCAGCGACAAAGTTAATAGCCCTTTGCTATTCCAATAATTATTACATCACATCTACTTTAGCTTTATGCAAATGTTTTCATAAATGAATCAATAAATGACTAAAGAGCCCTTAGGTCTTTTTGCAGAGCTGAGTGCTTTAATGACAAACCAGTAGATGGCGACAAAGTCTGACATCATTGTGTAAAATTTTAACTACTTCACACTTGTTTTCCTTATAGCGAGGAATAAAACCGGTTCTTCAAAACCTGATTTGGATCAAGACCCTTCAGCCACACATGTTCCCTGGCACAGGATCAGCACTTCATTAAATCAGTGACATATTAATACACAAACTGAACCTCAGCAGCTCTGCTATTAGACCAACGAGCAGAGGAAACAAACCCACAGAGGAAGGAGCTGCACTGTGGACAAAACAATGTGCAACTGTTGATTTCTCTACATGACAAATGCATTGACACATGATACACTGATTATAAGTTGATTAATCACTCACTAACTATCTTCAATGTGAGTCTCGTTCCATACCCCACGTAAAAGCCAATAAAGCTCATTTCAATTCCAAACAATGGAAGTTTTTCACGTAGAGGAGGGGGAGAGTGAACCGTCCTGATTCGTTTTCTTGTTTTCAATCAGCAGATGAAATGAGGTTTAATGATGTAATTAACACATCAATAAAAGCTCCTCTTTGATGCCACAGATCAATAGGTGTGACAACGCCCCAGAGAATACATTTACACATTAAATGAAGGTTGAATGGGGGTCGGGGGTGCTCTTGACTCAAAGGGCTCTCATCCACTCTCTGTCGACCAATTTTGTTGATGGCTCAGTGTGAAGTACAGAGAAGCAGCCTCAGGCGACAAACACTCACCTGTGCTGCAGCGACAGGAGCCAGCGGGGCCGACATGAACCCTGGCTCCTGACAGGCCGAGAGAAGATCTGCTTGTTTTCTCTGCATTATCTTCGCAGGCATATTTATACTTCGACTTGATACCTCGTCCATCCAGTTTCCTAATTAAATCTGGAGAGCAGGGTGGAGCAGGGTGAGCTCATGTGTTATGCTGTGTTGTGATAGGCATAAATAGAGTGGGGTAGGTCACCAGAAATGCAAATATCAACAGAGAATAAATAATATTTGTAAAAAAAAAAAAAATGCATTAAAAGTAATCAGAATAGGTTGGTATATCTAAAGTATACAAATCAAGTAGAAACAGATTTAAGGTCCATTAAAACACACAGCAACTGAAAAGAGAGCCTCCATGAGTATAGTGTGGGGGAAAAAGGTCAAAAAAGGGTGATGAGTAACTACTATACTGCTGATCCCAGGTTCCTGTCTCTCTGGTGACATTTATTGTAAAAGCTTATTTACAAAGATCAAAGATTGTGATAAAATCGTGGCGTCACAAAGCCGCTTGTCATCTCTGGAAGCCGTAAAAAGGCACCAGACGACTGATAGTTGATTTGATGGGGAGTCAGACGTCTAATCTCATATCAGGCATCATCTGATCTACCAAAGAAAAAAAAATGGCTCCAGTCTTTTCAGTATTTTGCTGGTGTTGTTGTTGGTTCATCTTTCAACCCATCACCTGCCCTTTTTTATTATTATTTGTAACACAAGAAGATATAATTAAATCATAAAATTATATTTTGGCAGAAATGCACTACTTCAATAAAGGTTCCCATGTCTTGGAAAGGTCAAGGTCATACCCTTGTTTTCTCATCGGTAAAGCAGCAGTTATTCATTGCTGCAACCTACATTCCAGCTCGTTGAGAGTCTTCTAGCATTACCCTTTTTTTGGGCAGTAATAGAGTAAAATATTTTTGGCTTAAAGCATTGCAATGACTAAGGTTTAAATTTCAGGATCCACAGTGGGAAACAACACCACATAGTTTTAGCCAAAAACAGTGATTAAGAGCAAAAGCAGGAGGAATGTGCCTGGAGGAGGTGAGTGATTGTATTCATTTCAGATTTAACAAATGACAATGAATTGTGATAATAGCACCCCACTAAAAAACAATTAGGCTTATCTTAACTAAACTTACGTTGATCTGAACTCCATCATTAAGTTGTTTTGATGACCCTCGGCTGTGAAAGAACATGCTGTCCTCCTCTGCTGAATGAAAAGTTCAGCCATTTCCAAACTATCTGGTCTATATCACATAACCCACCTATTGTTAAGACATATTCCCTCTACTTACCTCAGGGGGCTTCGCTTGGATAATGGTGTGCAGTGGGACAAAGGTGGGTTTCATGAAATGACACATTCCTGGGTTCATTCATGGACTCGGGCTCATTGCAGAGATTATTCTCTCCTTTTCGTGAAAAGCAGAAATGTGAGAAAGCGTGGGACTGGAGGGCATCTTGGAAAACAATTGTTTAAAGGCAGTTAGATGCAGCATGGTGCCTTGTGGCCTGCCGGGATGAAACTTTTCCATCTCTTCCCTGTGTTTCAAAACCAGGAAGTGACATCACAGCACCAACCAGGCCCGGCCCATTCTTTTCACCTGAGCAGAGGGAGGAGCCACTCAGAGCTAGACAAGGGGAAAAACAAGGAAGAGCTCACAAGCAGGCAGGTCGGCGTGTGTGTTCACTTCCTCAGACTGTGCCTTGGAGACGAATAAAAAAGGAGTTTACCCAGGTGGTGGGTTTCACAACACGGATATGGACGTCCCGGATTCTCCGAACTGGAATATGGGGCTGTTAAGGACCTTTGACTCCTCTGAGTTTGGCAGCTGGGAGAAAATTGGCTCAGGTGGATTTGGACAAGTTTACAAAGTTCGGCACGTACAGTGGAAAACATGGCTGGCTATCAAGTGCCCTCCCTGCCTTCATGTGGATGACAAGTAAGTTACAGCTGTTGAGCTGCATGGATCACCTTTGAACTGACATTGACCATAAGTTTTCAGGGACTCTTCCACTTTAAAGCGTATGTTCTTGTCTCAGCGTTATCATTGATTGTGACCACACAAGACAGACAGACAGAGCTCAGACTGTGAGTGCGCTGATGAAATGTCACTCAACACCTCAGAGTTGTGGAGGTGAACACCAGGGAATGTGTGAGTCACTCACTGCCAGTCTGGGCACACACACACACACAGCAGCTGTGGAGGAGCCTCAGCAGCAAACAAAAGGCCACAATTTGATTTTTTTTTTAGACAGTGTTGTGTTTGGTTGTGTTGTGTTGTGTTGCAGGCAGTGGTAACATGCTGATACATCCCCCAGGCAAAAGTGAGAGCACATTGCTTAGGGACAAAGCTGTTGACTTATTCCAAACAGAGCAGATGAAAGGCTCTGTGCCGATGTCCCCAGTCAACAGTGACATTACCATGCAGCCAGCCAGCCAGCCAGCCAGCCAACGGCCCCAGGGAGGGGCTGACCTGACTGTTTTAAAGTGGACTTTTGTAAAGATTTATACAATTCTGTGCCGTTTTGCATAACCGCAAAACTTATCTTGACTCTATGTGGTCTGTGTGTGTTTAATTAGATTTATGGATGTGTGTGGGTGGGTGTGTTGCAGCTGTGTGCATCATTGTGCCAACTTCTGTGTTTGCCGTCACTGAAAGCCCACCTTCAGCAAGAGTTTTATGTGTCTAGTGCACACATCAGGCTGTAGACAAAATGTGAATTACCTCAAAAGGATATTGACAACTTGATATTGACACATTGAGTCCTACCTGGCAGAGTTGCACCTGTCTCCTTCAAATGGGTTAATCCTGCTAACAGCTGTCTGAATCTGTATTTCCTGAAGTGACTGCTTCTTTTGATTCTCTGACATCAGTGCGTGATATCTCATGTGCTCACATCAAACATTTCAAAGAGGTAACTAACAAACAGGAAGTTCATTTGAGCATTGCCAAAAAGAAAAGAGGAGGATTGACATCCTCCCCCAAACTTGTGGTGCAACTTTAAGCATCCGCTGAACCTGAGCCGAAGACGTTATCACCTGCAAACATCTGCAGAGTACATAAACAGTCATTTGAAGGGAGTCTGCATTGACCCACACATAACATTTCAGCAACAGGCCCTCAAAGCCACCTTTGTCTGCGTGGGTTGCAGGCTGCTGCTGTGTTGTGGCACAGACAATAAAGGGAGCTGTAAAACCGGTCTTACCAGGCCTCGCTGTTAAAAGCAAGGGCATTGTTTGGTTCGGAAGAGCTGCTCAGGAGCACTTCAGATTAGATTGATGGATTTAGCAAAACAAGTGCCTGACCAAGTCTCTCATATCAGGCTTGATTGTTCTTGCCTGGCAGATTTTGGGGGGCTTGTGCAAGGAGAATTAAAGCCGGCCTCCATCCTGTAGAACACGACTCTTTTAGAAACCCGATAACCCTGTGCACATAATGGATCCCTGGAAGTCGTAAAAATCTCTTCTGTGCATCTAATTTCATGTTATTGGTGGAATAAAAGAGAAATTGCCAGCTCGTCTAATTCTGCTTTTGAAGCCAGTTCCAGTGAATCAACGCTCATTAGTGATTCATCTCATTCGTCTCATCTGTGCTCATTAAAGGGGTGGAGGGGGTATTCTTTTTTTTTTGCTGGAGATATGTGCACTGAGGTCATGAATGACCTGCTCAGTTGTGTTTGAGGTATGTCAGCACTGATAAAGAGTGCTGTGCAAAGGTTGAGCAACAGAGAACAAGAGCTTTGTTTGAGCCTACTGTGCTCGCTGCATGCATTCCAGGCAGGGCCAGAGTGTCCTCAAGGTCTTGCGCGAGCCACTGGGCAGTGGCAGAGCGTGATTCACATGCTTGGATTTGTAAATTAATAATAGATGTCTAACAGAGGTCACGCTCTCTCAGCCTCCGAGGTAAATGCTGGTAAAAACTCTGCATAGCTGTGAGCTCAGGGTGGAAGCTATGTAATGCTCTGGAATTTGAGTTAGGACAAAAGTTATGCCAAATATTACAGCAAAGCCTGACCTGACATTGAGTAAATGTTTTATGGACAGGTGTGGTAAACATCTTAGTGACCTAAATACCTTAAAAGGACATTTGGTCAGACACTCCAAAAGTCATATACTGTAATGTAATCTTTCATTTCTTTAACGCAGGGAGCGTTCAGAGCTGCTGGAGGAGGCTAAGAAGATGGAGGCAGCCAAGTTTCGATACATCCTCCCTGTGTACGGGATCTGTGAGGATCCTCAGGGCCTCGTCATGGAGTACATGGAGACCGGTTCCCTGGAGACGCTGCTGGCCAATGAGCCGCTGCCCTGGGAGCTCCGCTTCCGCATCATCCACGAGACCGCGGTGGGAATGAACTTCCTCCACTGCATGAACCCTCCACTGCTCCACCTGGATCTGAAGCCGGCCAACATCCTGCTGGACGCCCACTATCACGTCAAGGTAGTTTTCACTATAGTAGCATCTTGCCTACCACCTGCCTCACAGGGGCATTTAACAGCATTAGGATGTGAAAACTGAGGATAAGGTGCTACAGATAGAGATAAAGTTTATTGGTCATTTGTACATTTGTTAAGGTACATATGAATTCTTGTGCAGAGGACACTCAGAGTACAAACATAAAAGTAAAGATAAGCAAGTGCACACAAACAATAAAGAGTAAATCAGTACCAGCATTATCCGCTGGTATTGTTTACATATTATCTATAATTTAAAAAATCATAGAATGATTTAGTGTAAAAAAAAAGAAAGAAAAAAAGAAAAAAAGAAAAAGAAAGAAAATACAGTTGTAATAATAGGTTCTTTTATGGCATTTGTGAAAAATAACTATCCTGCTATGTCAGACATATGCAATTAGACGTCGTAGTGTGATGATTTGACATCAATCAAGCGACAGCTGTCTTCACTTAAAAACCTGCTGACTTTAACCTGAGTCTTAATACCAGGGCTTTAAAAGGATTTTGAGCCGTGAGGGGCGTTTGCTGTTCCCTCATCAATTTTAAAATGTCAGCCCTTCACTCACCCTGGGCAGACAGGTGTCTCAGCCACTGTCCAACCTCCAAACAGCTCAACAGCACTGAGGGAAATGGGTGGGAACTGCCTTTTGCTGAGCTTAATACCTGGATGTAAACACCTCACCCGGGCCTGTCCCTACAGGATTAATTCAGCTCCTATTAAATCTCCCTTTTTGTGTGTGTGTGTGTGTGTGTGTGCATGTGTGGGCGTGCACTCGTCAACACAAGCGTGATGGGCCTCTCCTCTCCAACAGGCTGGGACATGGCTGCGTTGCCCTCATCATACCACTGAGTGCACATAATAAAAGCTTAGCTGCCTGTCATATTCTGCAGGCAAAGTTAGTCATCAAAGTCACGATGCTTCATGAGAAAAACGGCGTGGTTGCTCTGTTCAAGAGGTCTTATCTGATCTGTTTCTGCCTTAGATATCTGATTTTGGCCTGGCCCGCTGGAACGGCCTGTCACGGGCTGATGACATCAGTAGGGATGGCTTCTGTGGTACCATCGCCTACCTGCCGCCCGAGAGCATCATAGAGAAGGACCGCGTGTCGGACACCAAGCACGATGTATACAGGTTAGATCTTTTAACATTCTAATGTGCAAACTTGAGTGAAAGTATATGTTTCAGTTTGGGATGTGTGTTTGCCATCCTGTTCAGTTGAGCTCTGACTCACTTTGCTGTATTATGTGATATAATGTTTTATAGTGTTTTCATTGTGTAGGCTACTGAGTTGAAAGCATGCTTTTTTTTTTACCAGAAGTAAAATGTTTGACACTTTCAATTTCATGTTTGTCTCTTCAGCTTCTCCATCGTCATCTGGGGGATTCTCACACAGAAGAAACCCTACCAAGGTAAGACGAGTACTGACAAGACTTTCCTTGAAGGCTGGTGGGAAACTATTTTTTTATGAGAGCCCCTCCTGTCTATGAAATACTATTACTGAAAAGTTAGGAATGCTAAAAATGGAAATACTAATGGTCAAAAGTAACACACACCTGGTAATTATGACAGCAGGTCTGGGTTTTAAGTCAGTATTATCATTGGTTGGTTTGTACTGTAAGCGTTTGACAACTTGATTAATTCTCTTGAGGTAATGAATATCTATATACATCTAATTTAAATGCTTAATTTATTCTACATTATAAATTAATAGATCAAAATAAAACGACCAACAAAAACTATTCAAAACCCTGCCCCACATGATTTATTGAGTATTGAGATATACTTCCTGTTCAGCAATGCAGCATTTGACTATCATGATTTAGACAAACCGTGAATGTTTTCCTCTAACACAACCAGCTTCCATCTATTTTTAAGATTTTCCTGGCAGGAGTTGGCTCTCTTAATTTCCCGTAAACACCTAGCCTGCTGTGTTTGTGTGTGTGCAGGAGCTGTACTGTATTTGTTTACTCAGTAAATTCCAGAGCAGGCAGGTGGACAGGGCCAGACTGGCAGGTAGAGTGTATTTTTTTCCCAGGCATATCAGGTAGCAGCTCACTTCAAGGGCACTGGCTTCTTTTGAAGACCAGTGTCTACATGAGTGTTGCCAGCTTGGCATTGGCACTGCCCCTCAATATGTTGATCCAGACATAATTAAAAAGTGAGAAGTAGTCTGCTTACCATCCCTTCCCGTTTTTCCTCCTCCTCCTCCACCTGTGAAGGGTATTATGGCTACAAAAGGAGGCGAAGCGCATGTGATTAAAGCCTCTACCTGTTTGTTCTGAATCACTGACTTGGCTGATCCCACAGTCAGATAGAAAGAGGTCAGACCAGGAACTCTGAGAGCCTTTCCTTATTTGCTCTAATGGGAAACAACTGCGCACACATACTTCCTTATCTGGGCTCACAGGATGGTGATAAAGCTACATATGGTAACTGACTACATGAGCTCAGGCTCCTACCGCACCTTCGCCTATGTTGTCATGCACTGCAACATGTGAGGTTACATCTGCGTTTACACTTTGTTATGATCAGGACTGGAAGTTTGTTGGTGAAGGAACTGATGTATGAACCTGTACGTTTTTTTTATTGTTTCCACAGGAGAGAATAACATCCTGCAGATCATGGTGAAGGTTGTGAAGGGCGTGCGTCCAGACCTGGGTGCCATCCCACGCTGCCGACCTTCAGCCTGCACTGGTTTCCTGACCCTCATGCAGCGCTGCTGGGCCACGAACCCTCAGGCCCGACCCAGCTTCCAGGGTGAGTTGGTCTTCATTCAGAACAATAGGAAACAACTCATTGCAGCTCTGCTGGTGTTCTCACCAGGTCAAGTGCCTTGAGTTAATGTGTAGTCATGCTGTGCAATATAAATAAAACTGAACTAAATCCTGCTCATGGAAGGAAAACGTGATTTGATTTGGAATAAATATCCTCTAAAACCCTTCTAATGCCATGAGGACTAAGAAACAGTGATCGGATTCCTTTAACTACACACTCTGGGGATAACGCACAATTGGAAGAATCAAAATGCAGCCGCCTGTTAAATTGAGGTTTTACTTTTAGTGCAGCTCTCTCGTCCCCTTTTGTTTCCCCTAATCCAATCCCTGCATGAGTGAAACCTGACCCAGACCTGTTGTCCCCACAGAAATCACAACCGAAGCCGAGGAGCTGTGCTCCAAACCTCAGGAGGAGCCCAGGACGCCAACATTATCTACATCAGAGCCAGAGCCTTCGTCCCCTAATGCACTCACCAGTGACCAGGTATGTCATAACATCACATTTCTAGTTAATCTATAACTCCCAGACAAAGAGAGGCTTATCTCCAGACATCCTTATGACTTTATAAGTCATATGTTGTGTAAAAGTTTGATGGTGAACAAGAATTACATCACTGGAGAGGAATGTCGACCGATGGGCTTATTGCACTCGAACAGTGCTTTGTCATTTCCGTGGCGTTGACTGTTGTGTACGTGACTAGAAACAAATAACCCGTTTGTGAGAGGTGACAGCTGTTACTCAATGACATGTGTTGGGACAGAAGTGAAACAGTATTGAACTTCTGTCTAAGTTGAGTAAATCACCACTATGTCAACATTCATATGCATGTCTATTGTCCCCGCCTACTGTCGTACCGTATGTGGCGGCTACATACCTGAGAGGAAATGTAATGGAACGTAAAGAACAGCTTGTTCAAATATGCTTATCATGCCTTTTGCTCTCCAGATTAAAGACAACAAGCCCGTGCGTCCAAAGTCTGCCATGCTGCCGGAAAAAGATTACAGCCTATCGGAGCTGCTGAGCCAGGTGGATTCTGGGATCTCTAGGAGTTTTGATCGAGTGAAGGAAGATGGCTGCCACAGCAAAGAGAACACCTGCAAGAGATTGTCTGGCATCTCCTCTGCGGATTCAGCCTTCTCCTCCCAGGACTCCATCACACTGTCTTTTGAGAAGGAGAGCACAGTTGGTAAGAGTCGATGAACAACCTAAACTGGAACTCCATGTAAACATAAAAACACTCTTATTTGTTTTTTTTACTTGCGATCTTTGCGTCAAATCTGTCGTTTTTGTCCTCCTGGTTCAGATTCTGCCGAAGTCCAGAAGCGGAAGCTGTGTGAGGCCATCAGGACCAAAGACACTGCCAAGCTGATGAAGATCCTCCAGCCTCAGGATGTCGACCTTCTCCTCGACGGAGGGGGCAGTCTCCTCCATCACGCCATCACCTTGAACAACGAAGAGGCCGTCAAGTTCCTCCTCATGAACAACGCCAATCCCAACCTCGCCAATGCCCGCGGCTCCACGCCGCTCCACCTGGCCACAGAGAAGCACCTGAAGCCTCTGGCAGAACTTCTGCTCGGCCGGCGCAGCACCAACATCAACGCCAAAGACGAGGACCAGTACACGGCTTTGCACTGGGCCGCCCAGAATGGGGACGAGGCGATAACGCGCCTGCTGCTGGACCGGGGGGCGGCCATTAATGAGACCGACGGCCAGGGACGCACGCCGGCTCATGTCGCCTGCCAGCACGGTCAGGAGCATGTCGTGCGGGTGCTGCTGAGCCGAGGTGCAGATGTTCGAATCAGGGGCAAGGACAACTGGACGGCGCTGCATTTGGCTGCCTGGCAAGGGCACCTGGGTATCGTCAAGCTGCTGGTCAAGCAGGCTGTCGCTGACGTGAACGGGCAGACGACAGACGGCCGCACGCCGCTGCATCTGGCCTCCCAGAGGGGGCAGTACAGAGTGGCCCGCATCCTGATCGAACTGGGAGCAGACGTTCACACAACATCTGCTGGGTTGAACACACCATTACACGTGGCGGCAGAGACGGGTCACACCAGCACCTCTCGCCTCTTGATCAAACACCAGGCGGACATCCACGCCCAAAACGCTCACGGACTCACTCCCCTCCACCTGGCCTCCAAGCGAGGTCACTTGGCCACTGTGAAGATGCTGATAGAAGAGGGAGCAGACCCCTACAGATCCAGCCAGGCCCTCCGCACCCCGTGCCACCTGGCAGCAGAGAGCGGACACTGTGAAGTCCTGAAAGAGCTGCTCATCCACTGTCCAGATGGCGCCTCTCTGTCGGACGAGCAAGGACTCAGCCCGTTACACCTAGCAGTGCAGGGTGGATACTCGAACGTCATTACTATGCTGCTGCCTCAGGACTGCCAGGACTTAGTGACCGAGAGCTCAGCACAGCCAGTGGCTGAACAGCCCGCCGCTGCACCGGAGACTAAGCAGCTCCAGAGGAAGGTCGTCATCCTCAAATTGACAGAGCACAATGACAAAGACAGCCCACAGTCCGCCAGCTCACACTGTGCCTCAGCACCCTGCTAACAAGAGCAAAAGACCCTTAAAACTGTACAGAACTGACTCCTTGTGAATTTTTTTTATACTCCACTGGTGCTTCAGAGTTGGGGAAGGGATTGTCATCAAATCTTACCAGTTTTTGGACTTTAAAAAACCCTTTCAGCGCTGTAGATCAGAAAAACCTGACTGTAAATATGTACACTGTAAATACAAAGTATAAATACTGTGTTTGAATTTAGTCCTTTGTTTACTTTTTTACATAACAAAGTCATTTTTATGTAACAAGCACATTTTGTTAAAGATTATGAGTAGGAAGAGTGGCTGCAGGTTCCCTATGTTCAGTCGAACACTAACTTTGGTCACAAGCCTCAGGAGGTGAGGAGGCTGTAGATCATCTCAGACTTTGAATTCTTAAAAACCTTTGACCTTCAGTGTTTTGTACCTGTTACATATCAGTGCTTCATCACCCATTAAAACATTTAAAACCTTTACTTTGTTTCATCTCGCTGCCTCCTATAAAATACAACACGCAACTCCAAAAACTGTGAAATTAAAAATGAACTTGTGACCCACTGCAAAGTATTTGTGTGTGCCTTACAGAGTTATACATCTTTAAAATGAAATGCTGTTTAGTCCAGCAGTGGCATACAAATACGAAAATAAGACAAAAAAACATCAGTTTACATGTGTTTAAACAAAAATTTCAATATAATGTCCAGAAAAGACCATTTTAACACAGAGCTCAAACATAGTAAGAGGCTTATTCGCTGCATTCAGGTCTGAAAGTTTGATTTCTTGCATGCATGTTGTACATTTTCTCAAAAAATATAAAATGTTGAAAGGTGACAGTTTTCCTATTTTCATTCTATTGTTTCTGGGTGTAAATTGAACTTAAACTCTGGTTTTAATTCAACCAGTTGTTCAACGAAAATACTTTCAAATCTTAGTGCTGAAAACTGAGAGACAACAATCTTGATCCAGAACTTTTAAGCGTTTTACTCTTCTGATAAGAGTTTAAGCCATGCCGGTTAAAAACAAGCAAATGTATATTTTGGAAACTTTCTTTCAACACGTCATGTTGCGACAGGCCCGTTGGAGGCTGTGTTTTGCTTCAGAGCCGGTCACTGTTCCACCTGCATGTGTGCAGGATTAACAGTC
>JARUPV020000081.1:0-25000 GCA_030347415.2 Decapterus maruadsi | reverse complement strand
TATCTCCCTGCAGAGAAAAGCCAACGCTCTCTGTTTCCTGCTGATTTGCCTTATGGAGAATGATCTTTCAGCTGTATCTGTGATCTCCACGTGTTTACATGTATTTCAATGGAGTTTTTGTGTGTGTTTTCAATTAAGAGAGACCCTGATTTGAGTTCTCCTACATTTCTACTTCCAAGAAAATACCTTCCAGTCAGTAATACAAGTCAAGGACTTATCTACAAACAGTAAATACCTTTGGTTTTCTCCCAGAGTGAATTCTCTGCAAACCAGATGCAACACTGAAGATGACCACATTGGGTTTTGCTCATTGTTTTCTAACTGCTATCGATCGCCTGACCCTTCCCTTAGCACTCTATTTTGCTGGTTTAGGAGGCCAGAGGAGAAATCAATGACCTGGGATACCCATGAGAGGCCTGGGATAAGTGGAGGCTGGCCAGGCCTCGCAGGGTTTCATCAGAGTGGGAACAGCCAGAGTGGGAGCAGCTGGGGGAGCTGTCCGGATGGAGGCAGTGGAGTGGAAGGCATACAGACAGAGCATGACAGATCAAAATGACCAAGTGACTTTTACACTGTATAGTAATTTGCCCTCTGGCTTTGCGGTACAATCCATTAGGGGCACGGATTCACAGATAAATGAAAACTGAGGTTCGCTTCCAGTCCTGTCTGTGGTTCAGTCCACAAAAACTCGAATAACCCCGGAGTCTCTCAAGTGGAGATTATTCTGCAAGATGTAAAACATTTACTGATCAACATATTTGTATCTCGCAATATGTAAATTAACAACAGATCTCATTAATTACAAGGAAACATAATCTTTTTGGATTTGCTGTATACAAATCAGTTGTATTAACATAATCTCTATTAGCTATGTCGGGATGGTGATGTCAGCCACTTTGATCCAGACTGAAATATCTTGAAAACTATTTATTTAGTTGCTGTGAAGATCTGAATTATTTTAGTGTTTCAGTGGCTTTTCCACCATCACAAATAGCCCCTGTGTCTCTATTATCACTGGCTGTAGCTTATCATACTTTTTAATTTTTTTCTATCAAACCAACATTCATGCTCCCTTCAGGATTAACTGTAACTTTTGGTGATCTTCTGACCTTTCCTCTAGCGCCATCATCAGGTCATAAGTATATCTACTTCACTTTGGTTCATGATCAGATAACCTGCAGATGAAGAGAGTTCCCTCTGCAGGTTAGTATGCTAACATGCTAAACAGCAGCAGCATGTGGTGACATTAGCATTTATCTTAAAGCAGCTACTGAAAAGTTCATATTCAGCAACATGTTGTGAGTAAATGAGGACGACACCAAGTCTATAAATCGGCCAGCACGTTGACCAGTGCTGTTGTGCATTCAAGTCCCTGAAGTGACAATTAAACCAAGAATGGGTGCACTAAACTGTCTGTTTTAAGCCTAGCATCACTTAACATCACCTCCTTGGCCTCCCTCCTAAAAACCCTGAGTGTCTATTGGTGGGTGCTTATCACCGTTGTTGGTGCCCACCCACCCGGGTTAGGAAACTTAGACTGACACAGCTTCATAGTACATTTGTAGTGGAGGTTACAAGGTGAGGACAAGGAGCTAAGGTGCAGTCCTTTCAATGGTAAGTTTATTAATGACAGGATATTAACACATGCACATGCTTGTGCTTTAAATAGGAGTAGAAGCTGAATAAGAATATTTTATTTATTTTATCTGTGATGTAATGTAGTTGAATACATATTGAGTTACCAAACTTTTCCAGCTGAAACAAAACAAATGGGAATTTCACCATAATATTATAATTAGACTCAAGTTTCCAGGTAAAATACTGAAAACAGTGTGTGTTTTGTGGCTAACGGTATATTTGATCATTTCCAACAATAATGAGCTGTTCTTCTATGTCATCAGTGGAAATTCTTTCAACAGACTTCTTTTAAAGGTTGTATTTTAAAATCAAATGAAAATGTTTTAGTCCAGTATCTTCTGTTTGTTATGAACACAGATGGCCTTGAGTGTGGCTGACAGAGCCATTGGGGCCGTTATCGGGGCAGCAGTGGCAGATGCAGCAGGTAAGATAAACTCGCTGTGTGTTACTGATGCTGATAGTAATAAATAAAGCAACAGCACTTTTCATTTTACAAACCTAAACTCATTCATGTTTCATATCACTTTCATGCTTCAGTCACTTCATATACATCATGTTACAAGAGTTTCCACTTGTCACCTGTCATAGGAATTAACTAGGCTAATTGTTTATTTGTTAAATTGTGACAAATGTCTTGAAAATAACATCAAAGTTTTTCGGATGTGACCAAATGTGGAGTCACTCTGTTTTCTGCAGTGTTGCATGGGAGCATTATCAGACGCATTATCCGAACACAACATCTGCACACACTGATAAAGTACAGGGGTGGTGCCTTAACTTGTATAAGTGCAGTTGACCTGTGCATGATGTTATGAAAGCTGAGGAAGGTTTTATGTTCATAACAACCACATAATGATGCATATATGACAAAGCTGTCACCACTGAACATGTAACTTTTGTTCTCTCGCTCCAGTAGCCACAGCGCCCACATTTGCCCCTGTTATGTTATCTGTTATCGACCGCCTGTATGTACAGTGGGTCATGTCAAACACATTAGGGAAACATAACTATTGAATGTTCCACTGTTTTTCTCCCTCTTTTATGTGCGTGCGTGTGTGTATATGTGCCTCTGTCCCATCCAGCCCAGCCCATGCACTGGATCTACAATCCAGACAGGCTCAAAGAAGTTCTCTCTGATCTGGAGCCCTGTCCTGAGTTCAGGCCACAGTCTGCGAATCCTTTCTACCGCAGGACGACGGGCGAGCAGACCTGCTACGGAGACCAGGCCTACGTCCTGCTGGAGTCGCTGAGCCGGTGTGGAGGTACTGAAACCACATGACACATGGCGTATGTCTGTGTTGTTGCTGAGGTATAATTACCAGACAGTGACAGTTTACATTATACAGCACATTAATCCTGACTGCTTGTTTCCTATCATGACGAAAAGTGGCTCCTCAAACATAAACTCTGAATCTGTGTCTGTCAGACTTTTCCATCTGTCTTTCTCATGTTACACCTCAACAAACCCCAATGACAGATTTAGTTGTTTTCACTTACAGCCTCTTCCTGTCCTCTTCTTCCTGTAACCATATCAAATTTCCTGTAAAACATAATGTTTAAACTTTATAGACATAAAGTAGGAATCAACCACAGTCTATTTGTTTATGGCAATTCAGCTTTTTCCAAATCAATTTTCTATTGCCTGAGATGAGACTCGTGTTTGTGTGGTAAATGTAAGGAAACAGCTGGCTAAACCAAAGTGTATACATGTGGTGTGCACCAAAACAACTCTAACCTCAGCTGTTTTATAGTGAAACAGTTCTCTGTGACACAGTTAAAGTAAAATTACCCTGCCTGAGGGTTGTATGCTCCCGCCAACCAGTCAAGTTAGAGGAAATACAGTCACAATCTCCCTCTCCTGAGTCACAACACTGAATAATGACCTGAGGTGTTTTTACACAATATGATGGAGCAGTGAAGTTGACCTTTGACCTTTTGGATATGTTATCACTGCATTGTTTTATTCTATCAGACTGCTGGGGTAAAATGCTTATGGCACCAGCTTCCAATCTGTTCATCTCTAAACCTAAATTGATGTTTGCACCAAATGTAAAGTTTAATTAAGGGGTTATACTTCATCGTCATGTTTGTCTATGATGTGTTGGCAGACGTCGATGTGGACGACTTGACCAAGCGCTTCTACAAATTCTTTGGCCCGGGAACAGTGTACGACCTGCCTCTTAATGATCCCTACAGAAAGAAAGGAGGTACTGTACCTATCCAGTTAACCAAATAACACCTCTGTATAGTTCATGTATTGATGCAAATTTATTAATGATCAATTTTAACAAGCCTGAAAAGATGTGACTGTCTCTTTTACTATCTGAATAGTAATGATTTC
Source organism: Decapterus maruadsi (assembly GCA_030347415.2). Lineage (NCBI taxonomy): Eukaryota > Metazoa > Chordata > Actinopteri > Carangiformes > Carangidae > Decapterus > Decapterus maruadsi. Next base: position 21,021 of record JARUPV020000081.1, on the reverse strand, counting down.
CCTGTTCCCTGATGAAACTGTGCCACACAGAGCCGTTGTTGTGTTTGTTTTTTTGCCATCATGATGTCACATAAATGCAGAGCGGCTGTAACTCATCATAACAGCACACACACCTGTGGGCACAATAAACTGTAGGTGGCTTCATGTCTGTCAGTAATATAAGAGGAGCTCTGTCATCATGAGCTGTGATAACAACCATGACTGAGGACACAAAGAAAAGAGCTCCACCTACAGAAACTTCAACTGCATCAACACGCTCTATGGAAATGTTTCCTTCCTCTCTGGCTTGTTTTGCTCTCGAACCACATTTTCCATGAGTACTATGAGTCAATGAGGATGAAACTGTGAAGTCAGTGACTATTCATTCTCCTTTCTATATGAAATAATGTTTGTTCAATGTGTCAGGTCCCAGAGCCATCCTGCCGATCGATGGGCCCTGGAGGAACGGCAGCTTGAAGGCTTTCATGAGAAACGTAGATGCCGGCAAAGAAGAAACTGGTAAAGATCACAGATCATGAATAAGTCTTTATATTTTCACTCCCCTTTTAACAGGCCATGGAAACTATACACACGTCTGCAGTATTATACATCAATTTGTGAGAAATGGACTGGATGTCCAAATCAATTTCAAAGCCAAATAGTAGACACAAGGATGAGTACTCCTTACTCTTTGAAAGACACTGCACAGAAAAAAACCCAGTAAAAACAAATGTGTAAAAACCCATAATCTGTGTGTTTGTGTTTGGAGGCTCTGGCGCTGACTGTATGATGGACGGCGTCACCAAACTGGCTCCACTGGTGGCCATGTTCGCTGGTCAGCCTCAGATGCTGGAGAAAGTGGAGGAAGCCGTACGGGTCACCCAGAACGAAGACATGTGTGTGGCTGTGACTCTGGCTGCAGCCAGGTGAGTGTGATGCATGGGTTTCTCATATACCGTACCTCACAGGTTTAACAGTGGGTTGTATGTAGCTTCTAGGATAACAATAACACACCGTACAAATTCAGTTCGTTCCACTGAAAGTCCTGTAAAACTTAATCCCCCAGCACAAACACTGCGGTTTCTTATGATGATGACAAAAAAGGGGAAGAAAGTAAATTGAGAGGATTCTTTAACCTTTGTTTGTCTGTTTGACCTTTAGGTTTTTGGAGCATTTCATCCTGAATGGTCCAGATCCCAAAGCTCTGGATGCAGTTCTGGCTCAGCTGAATGACCCAAAGAGGCAGAACCCTCAGGAGCTGGACCGGGCTGTAATTGGTAGGATTTCAATAAGTCATAGTAAAACTGTTTTAATTTTTAGATTTTGGTTTTACTACAATTCAAAGAAATTAGATGCAGCATGTGTGTTGTGCTGTATTTTGCTCTGGAAGCCGTGTGGATGGATTTTGTGTGAGATCTGCTGGGGAGGGATAGACACCAAGAGGTCTCTTGGGAAATGTGGTCAAAACTGGAAGAGACACTAAGTCCTACGCACAGGAACACGATCATCTTTTGAGATCCAGCCACAAATGAGCTCCAGGGTTTAAACAGCACTCTCTCTTTTTCTTCTTCTCTTTTTTTTCCGTGTACCTCTGTCCCTGTGTCTCCACTGAAGCACAAATCCACCAGGTGAAGGACAACCTCTCCAAGAAGTCCCAGCAGCTCATACCGGCTGTGTACACAAACACATGAGGTAAGGCGGTTGCTTCCAGCAGGATCCAGGTCTGTTGACTCGCGATGACCTGCGTGGTCTTCCTGTCAGTAGATCTGTTAGATGGTTCTCCGCTCTTTGATCTCCTGACTAATGGGCTCCCTCCTGCTTCCTCCTCGTTTCCACCTCCCGCTGGCACAAATGTCTCAGGTTTTACAGGCCTGAACATTTGGGCTGCTTCATGTACACATGCCCTGTTCATATGCCAACGAGTACAGTACAGCAAAGCATTGTATTTTTTTGTTTTTTCAAAGAAATGACATAGATATTTTCTTTCATTATGAGAAAACTTGAACAGTCCTCATCCTCTGATGGTTTTCTGTGTGTCTCAGCTTTGCCAGGTGCATTCCAGGGAGCGCTTCACGGCATCCTGACGCTGAACCAGCTGGATGAAGCAGTCAGGGACACCATGCGCTGCGGGGGATGCACCGCCAGCCGATCCTCCTTCATAGGAGCCTGTTTCGGAGCACAGGTACTTTAGGCATCTAAACCTAAATCGTTACACTGCAAAAACCGAAAATCTTTCCAAGAATATTTGTCTTATTTCTTGTCAAAATGTCTAATTTCTAATATCTTGTTTTTAGATCATTTTCAAGTTTTTTGTGCTTGTAATAAGAAAGAAAAACTTGCTCAACTATCAGATTTTTCTGCTTATTTTAAGTGAAAATATGCTTGAAAGAAGTAAAAAAAAAAAAGTGTCCAAAAATAAGATACTTTTAAGGTGATGAGTCTTATTTTACAGTAAGTATAATGAGATTGTTTCGACTAGAAATAAGACAAATGTTCTTGGTAAGAGTTTCAGTTTTTACAGTGTAGTCATGGATGGAACAGTAAAAGCATCATGAGTCACTGAAAAGAATGAATGAAAGGAAATGTATTATTTGTACCTAGGTAGAAAATGTCGAGGGGAGATGAGTTGTAGTAGTGCAGAGGGAGAGGGTTGAGGGAGCAGTGAGGAGGCTGGATGCCTGACTTGGCAGGCTGGGGAGCGGGTAGAGAGAGTGAGCCGAGAACGAGGCTGGATGTCCTGAAGAAGCAGGGGAGCAAGAAGGAGAAATGGTGAGCTATGGAGGCAGGAGACTGGTGAAGCAAGGCAGGCTGAGAGGCGAGAGGGGGGCAGGCAGTGGAAACAGAGCATAAAGTGTGCAGCCAATAAGAGTAGAAGGGATGGAGAGCTGGGGTTGATGGGTAGCAGGTGTGTCGGCTGATTGAAACTCAAGTAGCTGACAGAGGCGCACACACACCTACACACAGGTCCACACCAGCATGTAAATATATATCATTTTGCATATTGTTTCCTTTCATAGCAGATGTGTTTGATGAACCTACAGTGATTTGATATTGTGAAACTTCCTGTGATGCTTTCAGCCGTTACCTTGATGTGTTTTCAGACTGGTCTCCAGGGAATCCCGGAGTCTTGGAGGAAGAAGACGCTCAGATATCCTCTGCTGCTGGAGTTAGCCCAAAAGGTGGTCAAAAAATAAGTCAGCAAATGTAGTTTAGCTTTGATTCTGACTTAAAATCAATTATTTATATTTTCTCATATTGCAGATGTACAGTAATTTGACACGACAGTCCATGACAGTTGCATTGTAAAAGTCTCGTACTGAATGAAACTTGAATTTATTTGCTTGTGCCAAAGCTGCATCATGCAAGACAGAGAAAATCTGACATGAAACATATTTATCACCATTATAAGCAAAAAATAAAGAACTTTATTTAACGTGTGTGTGTGTGTGTTGTTCCATTATCTTTTTTCAACTTCTTTTCCTCAAAGTGGACATTTGGGATTTCCTGCTCCCAAGAAAACATGAAACCTGAAGTTATGTTTCAGCAGGTTTTGGTCTTCTCTGTCCCTTGAGCACTTTCTGTTATTGTGAAGCGAAAGAGCAGATACAGATTTACTCCTGGAACAACCAGGGAGTGCAACATGTTCCTTCCTCAGAGGAGTTGTTCTACCGTCTGAAAAGTGCTGACTTCCATATCCATGTGTTTAAAACACCCGCCCCAACAATGCTGAAAGTCAGCCAAGCACAATGCAGCCAGGGCCTTAATATCTTTGACATAGTGTGGTTTTTTAGAAGAAAAAAAAATACAGCGTGTAGGCTACTGTTGGAGCCCCTTTGTTGTTTTTACAGCATACTGTCTTGTTGAGAGATGATAAATAGTCAGTGGGTCAAGCTTATTCAAACACCGTAAATCAACATTTTTACTGGGCTTACATGTCAGTTTGGCAAAGTGCTGGGAATCTGTGTTTCAGCTGTGAATGCTGACTTTAGAGGAGAGGAGCGGTTGTGGCTGATGTTGCATTGAAGAAAAACTGATTTGATTCCTCCCTCTCCCTCTCTCCCTCTCTGCCCGACTTCCTCCCACACAGCAGGTAGCAGGCGCTGTCTGGCATAATTACATCCAGACAGAGTGTTTTTGTTTTCCCAAAATCTGCCAAAGTCCACTTCCTCAGACGTCTTTTAGGAAACAGCAGGGGATTGCAAAATATATCATGTTGTGGAAATATTATTTTTCATTGTGCCAGTATTACAGTGTACCCATATGGCATGCATAACAAAACCAATAGTGACATGGCAAATAGTTTACATTGCAAATGATGATACGTAGAAAAAAAGAGAGAAACTGATGTTACTTCACAGATGTTAACATGGTGGTCACTTTCTAATCTCGTCACTTCCTAGGCCTATTGGAGAAATAAAATCATACTGTGCATCATGAGTGTCAAAAATGTGTGTTTCATTTTGATTGTGTATATTTGGTAAAGAGCTGTATGTTTATGTTTGGGGACTTACAGCTGGCTACCACTCAGCCAGAGCGATTCATATAGCAGCCTAACTCTATGGCTCTGTACACACCTATAGGCTACACAAAATTGTCAGTAGAAGGCAGAGCCAGCTCACGCACACGCACGCATGTTGCCTTCATGGCCATTCCAAGGTCCTTTAAATTATTAACGCGCAGCCTAAATCGTAATTTAAATTATATCTCAGCTGAATTTGATACCTAAAAGTACGACTTTACATGTCTATAGGTGTATTTTAATCACAATATACGTGCATTATTCTTGCAATAGGCCTACATCTTTTTATGCTTGGTTTCGTTTTCGTTTTGATCGTTGTTGTAGTTGTTTTCATCACCTTATTGTAACATGTGAAAATGTTTCCACACATGTAGCCTACTTGTGAATTTTAACTGCCCCTCTGTCCGGTAGCATCACGTCTCTATCACAATTTAATTTAGTTCCCCCACTTATTTTCACCCCTTCGATAGATTCGCGTTATACATTGCAAAACTCCTATATTTTCATGCGACATGAACGCAACAAAAGATCAGTAGAAGCAAAGTGGAGCAAGAGCGATATCTCCGCCCAACTACGGTCTTCGCTCTATGCAGATCCTCCCTCGCTAGAGTTTAACCCTTTAACAGGAGCTTTGTAATTTACTTTAGTTTCACACATCTGTGGGGTTTTTTTGTTTGTGTTTTTAATAAATCAAACCCGATACTCGATATTTATTGTTCAAGTCGTGGGTGTTTGGTTTCTCACAGCTGTCAGAACAGGGCGAAGACGGGAACTATCTTGCCTCTGTATCATCTTTGTGGGAACAGCTGGGTGGACCTCGGAATAAAAGCTTATTCAATGGCATTTTCTGTGGGGATGGCCGTTGGATTGTGAGACAGGCTACTTTTTTGTAACAAGTGTTTATTTTTCCCCCCCGCCGTGCTATGGACTTTAACGTTAAGCGGCTCGCCGCAGACGCCGGTACTTTCTTGAGCCGCGCGGTACAGGTACGTTTAACCGTTGAGTTCGTGGACGTTGGCACCAACCAAGCAACTTTTGGTTAGGTAGCGTTAGCTCGAGTGCTAGCCGTTAACGGCTAACGTCACCGCGACTGTTGTTGTTGTTGTGTCGCTGCTTGTCAGCTGAGACAAATACATAAAGCCCACTGAGTTGTACACACGCACATAGAAAGTTGGTGTCAACAAAACCCGCGACATGACAGTGTGTGTCTGTGTGTTACAGCTGTTTTAGCACATCAATCAGAGCAGGCCGCAGGAAGCTTTAGGCAGTTAGTGCCTATAGGGCTCCAGACTGCCTCTAAATGGGGGTAATTTCCCCACTAAATTTTGAAGCAGTGCGAGTAAATTTTCATCTACTTGCACATGTGCAACCAGTACATTTGCCCCATTTTTGTTTAGTTTGTTAAACACTGGTGATATGTGGAAGGGGCGACTGGAATCTGTCATTACAAGTGGCAGGCCAATGTGTGTGAGGATCATGAATGAAAGTTGATTTACGCCCAAAAATGTTCTTGTGCTCCTAAAATTTTAAGTTAGGGGCCACTGTGCTTCTAGTAAAAGATAAGTTAGTCAGTAAGATCCCTGTAGTTAGCTGTTAGTTTTACATACTCACCCACCCAGCACCACACTACAGCCATGGGTCATGTTTGATTTGTGTTTCTTTAGTTCACAGAGGAGAAGCTGGGGCAGGCGGAGAAGACGGAGCTGGACGCCCATCTGGAGAACTTGTTGATCAGAGCTGAAAACACCAAACAATGGACAGAGAGGATCATGAAGCAGACAGAAGTCCTGCTGCAGCCCAACCCGAGTAAGACCACACCACAGTCTGCCCTGACTTCTGACCAGCTAAATGTTCACAGCTGCACTGACACTTTACCGCTGAGCTTATTCTTCTCTGCTGTCTTGTTGTTGTTAGTGTTTTTCCTTTTTGAATGTCTTCTCTTCTTCATAACATAAATATCCATTGTCAATTACCCAAATAAATCTGAATAAATAAACTGAAAAGTTGACAGATCTCTAAATATGGTCAGAGGACTGTCTCTGCAACAGATGGAGGGAACACAAATGGACAGACCAGGATACAGAGTTTACAAAGTGCTTCAAGTAATGTGCCAGAGGGGTTGGGATGGATTGAGGCATAAACAGACTGGGGTACACAGAGTGTCAGTGCAGTATGTGGGAGGAGCAGCGATAAGGTTGTTGCACTATCAAACATAAATAAACATCCACAAATTTTGATAATTAGGCCTAGTAGTACATCATTAGACCTCTTGACTGATATGATTCATCATTAGATTGATCCAACACATGCTTTACTATAACACAACAACTTTTGGAAATAGTCATCCGTCAATTCTCTTTTAGAGGTTGGTGGTCCAATTACTTTAAGCTGGTTTAATGTCATTAAAGTGTGTGTAAGCTCAGCTGTGCATCCTCCTCGTTCACACCATGATGCCATACCACTGTAGCACAACAAACACTGCAGGACCAGCTGCTGCTTACAGCCTTGTGTAACAGGCTTGGATCTACTAAACTGGATTTGTTCTACTTTGTCAGTGTTCACACTACATGCCACAGATTTACTGCTTGTGCCCTTTCACATGATATGATCTGATGAAAAAAAAAAAAATCCAATCAGGTGTGACAGAAGATGTGAAAAGTTTTTTTTTTTCTTGATGATGAACGTGATGGTTGACATTATGAAAGCTTCCATTTTAATTTCTAGATGCGAGTCAGGCTTGTTTCCTGGAGTCAGTGCCCGGCCGCGTTTGGCTTCCGCACTGTAGTCTTATGACTTCCTAATTAAGTTTTCTCGTTGCAAACTGCAGATGTCCGGCTCGAAGAATTTGTGTACGAGAAACTGGAGAAAAAAGTCCCGACACGAATGAACAACCATGAGCTACTGGGCCAGTCCATGATCGAGTCTGGGGGTGAATTTGGTCCCGGAACTGCCTACGGTGAGTGACACACTGAGCCGCCTGACCCACAAGGACGTAATTGACCAATTAACCCCCAATGAGTTCTGGTAAACTGTGGTTGTACCATAACAGATTTTAGTCAGTAATTTAGGCCTGTATTGGACATATTTACTCGCCACTGTCCTTTCATCAGCATCATTGGCCGCCAGTTTCTCTTGTTATTGCCACGACCTGTTTATAGCTTTCAACCACAACTTTGTTTACTAATCTCAAAAAGTCTTAGTTGTTCAGTGCTCCCACTGTCTCCCGTCTGCTGTTCTATTGTGGCTGAAGTTTTGTCTATGCTGCTGAACATTGCAGGAAACGCTCTGATAAAATGTGGCGAGACGGAGAAACAGATCGGTGGGGCAGAGAGGGAGTTCCTCCAAAGTGCTGCCATCAACTTCCTGACACCTTTCAGAAACTTTCTAGAAGGCGACTTCAAAACCATCCTGGTGAGTTGGACCCTGAACGCTCTGGATCAGTTTCATTTTTCCCTGGGCTCTAGTCTCATATTTGGAATTACTTCACAGTACAAGCAGCCATTAGAGGGTAGACCGTCCCTTTTTATTGCAGCTGCTGTGATCAGATATCACATTGAACTGTGGACACGATCCTCAGGTCAGCCTAGATATGAGTCTTAAACACATTTTCATACTTTAAAGGCATAGAAATGGTTAAAAATTCAGGTTGGACCAGAAATACAGGAAGAATCCTGTGAAATTTGGTCCAAAAATGTCACAACAACACACAACAGGTCATCCTTAATCTTACTAGATTACCTTGTACTTGTACTTGACCATATAATCAGGTTAGTATATTAATTACTGTGGGTGTTGTCTTATTCACTGTTTCTCTGTTGTGATCCACACCCATGTTTTACCATTGAACTTCCTGCTTTTTCAGTTTAATGCAGCTCCGGTAGCCCATAGGCCACATGAGGTCAGCAACCACAAACTCTTGGATAATTACCAGCAGTTTATCAAACCAGCTCACTATGCAACTGGAGTTGATTTGGAAATAACAGAATCTTGATGTTAAAGGGCTGCACACACAAACTGAATTTAAACACCAAACCTCCAAGACAACATCAGCTCTGTTGCTGATGTATAGAAAACTGATCTTGTTTTGCCCACAGCTATGGCATATGATCCCACAGTCTTCTACGGTACAGGCATCAAATGGTTGATTATCTCCTTTTGTGACTAATCTTGTTAGTTCATAGCTACTGTACAGACTCCAAATACTATGACATTATCATGTGACTAACGGTTTTGTATACAAAACAACATCAACAAGCTGTGTCCTTTTGTTCTTTGATCTGTGTTCAGAAAGAACGAAAGCTGCTGCAGGTCAAACGCTTGGATCTGGATGCAGCCAAAACCAGGCTAAAGAAGGCCAGGATGGCTGATGCAAGAGCTGTGGTAAGTGTGTGTACACACACACACACACACACACACACACACACACACACACACACACACACACAAACAAAAACATGCATACATTATTGTCATTGCAACACTGTTAGTTTGCAGTTTTGATGTTTTCTTTTTTCTAACGCTGATTAATGCCCGGTGGTAGTGAATTCCGCTTTCTCTAGAATCATCAGCCAGCGGAAGAAAAGCTCAGTAGGCGTGTCCCCTGTCCGTCTGTCTGAAGTCACACAAGTCACGACTGACACACCAAGTTACACAACACAAAACTGACCAGTTTATCTCTTGTGACTTCAGCACAGTCACATGAGCAGCTACGGAAAGTTTAGACTTCCCTTTTTCCACCCAGTTCTCCTACTCTCATGTCTCCTTTTTTAATGATTTTTATGCCTCTGCACCAGAGACAGACAGAACTGGGCTGGGTCGGTTTGGGTTGTCAGTCTGTATTTGTGTCCATCCTGTCATTAATGTGATATCTTGGTTACACCTCAGGGAGTATTTCCTCAAATTTGACTCTAACCTTCACCTGGATTCAAAGGTCAAAGTCAGAGTGACATCACAAAACACAGTGTTGGCCTTGCGAATGCAGCATTCGGGAAATCCCTTCAAATTTGGCACAGAAGTCCATTTTCACTCATGGATGAACTGATTTTGCTTCAAGGTTGTACATTTTTGTGAATGTACAAATATTCAAGTATGAACTGAGTAGAAATCAGTGGTCAAAGGTCACAAAACATGTTAAAGGACAATTCCGGGTAAATTCAACCTGGGGCTCTGGTTTCCTAATATTTTAGAATTAGGGGTTTGTTTACTTCAAGCAAGCAGATATGTTTGTAAACAGATAGCTAATACAAAGTCTCTCAAAGTGTCGCACGAACTTGCGAAGTCTCGCGTTGTAGCGTGTAAGAGTAAGTCTGGATATCGTTTATTCTGCCTGTAAACATACTGAGAACATCAACTTGACTCTCGCGAGACTTCATGAGACTTTGTATTACATCTCCGTTTACAAACGTGTCGGCTTTCTTAAAGTAAACAAACCCCTCAGTGTATGTTTGAATAGCCTTCTGATGCTGTCTGTGGGGGAAAAAAAGAAGCGGTTTTAACAACAGCGGAAATGTTGTCCGCTCCCATTCATCGCTGCTGTGGCGATGAGGGGAAAGACACACAACTACAGCAAAACAGGAACAATTAAAAAGAAAATCTTCAGAATCCATCATTTAGACCTAAAATATTAGGAAACCAGAGCCCCAGGTTGAATTTGAATGGAATTGTCCTTTAACTCAAATATCAGATCGGGTAAATAGTAGAAAAGTAACTTTTAATCTTCTAATTCTAATCTAATAATATTACCACAGTTCTCCGTACTGACCCTAATCACCCTGCTTGAGATCTTTAAATATCATAAAATACTTTCTCAACCACATTTTATTTTGTCGATTTCTGAAATGTTTAGCGTTTTAGAATATTCTTATCTAATTTTGTCTAGTCTAAACTCAGTTGTTCTCCTCGGTCAGTTTTCAATGACGTGTTATAGGAAAAAAATGGTCATAAACTTGAACTGACATTGGAGTTAGATCAGATAGTCTTTCATGTTTATCCCACTCTTCACTGTATTCCAGTCAACAAGGTCTGAAGATGATATCTTGGTGTTCGTCGCCTGAACTCAGACTCGGATCGTTTACACTGAAATCCTCTCAGACAAGTGCTCAGCTAATGCTCTACAGTTACTACAGGCAATATGACTACACAATGACGTAATATCAAAGTCAGGGATGGACATTAAACCACCAGACAGTTTCCCTACAAAGCGATTAGGCTGCAGCCTTTAGTTTAGACCCAGTGAGCTTCATCTCTCTCTCTATAAAGAACACTCATATGATGGCACATTCAGAGCCAGGTTATCCATGTGGTCTTTTCCGCTCAGTCATTTTATTTAGTTTCCCTAAATAGCAGGGTTGTCAAGTGGTTATTGACAGTTAAATGATGCGTTTAAACTCTACAAATAAGTAGTTGTTCTGCCAACACCATCCTCACCCGTGAAAGAGAAAATCCGCCCAAACAGAAGAGATTAAAATAACGGTTTCTGTTGGTTAACACCAGCAGAAGTTGTGCGTTTAATCTCTGTTATGGAGGGTGCTACTTCTCTCACATGAGAAGTCGCTGTTGGGCTGCACGATCACGGGGATTCGAGGTGGTTTGATCGTGTGAAAACAGAGGAGAAATATTTGTTGCGCTGCAGCGTCTTCCTATAAAGTGTGGTTTTGTCAAAGCATGCTGCCACCGCCGCCTTCATCACACACACAGACACACACAAAAACGCAGAGTGAGATGTGTTTTGTTGGCTGTGGCTGTGCAGCAGCTGTAGCTCTAACTACTGTGTCACTGTTTTCAAAACGCAAAGCAGCAGATGTGAGCAGAGGAAGTGACAGAGGTGAGTGGAATGTTGGAGCTATCTTTGTATTAATCACTCACTCTCACACACAAAACCCCTTGATATTAGCGTCAGCAGCTGCCGTCGATCCCCTTCGGTCTCCTCCATGCCGTCCTCATGGAAAAGTCCTACAAGAACCCAAACCCCAGACACTCCCACTCCCCCCTTCCTCCTCACCTCTCCCTGTGGCTCTCGGTGTAAGCCGGAGGGAGCCCGGGACAGTGAGACCATTGTCCCTGTCAGTCTCGGCTCCAGACCTTATGTTTATTGGACTTTTTAGCAAGTCACAACAAGCCATTGTTCCAGCAGGTCTCGTATTGAATCCTTTGGCTCAATCTGAGGAAGAGGAAACCTTTCCCTCAGGACAGAGACTCCATGTTCACTTGTTGTGGTTCTGTTCCTTGTTTTTCCCTCATGTCCCATCTTACAAATCCTCAGTGTACTCAGATACAGATTCATCTTGTTCTGTGGTCAACTGTGGTTGAATTGAACTGTTCATCTTTTCTTATTTTTGATCCTATATATCATTTTAAACCGCTCTGTACAGCACTGATTATAACCATATGTTATGAATGTATATTTTGCCTGTTGAGCTCTCTCCGATCCAGATGTACGTTACATGCTGATGTTGTTTTTCTTCTCATTCCCCAGGCCGAGCAGGAGCTGAGGATGACCCAGAGTGAGTTCGACCGGCAGGCAGAGATCACCCGGCTGCTGCTAGAAGGCGTCAGCAGCACCCACGTACGTAGCAAAGCTCAGCTCATCTCCGCTTTCAGGTTCACAGGTGGTGGTGGAGGCCGAGGCATCCAAAACATAACTCCATGTGTCACACAATAATACATAAACACATCTTTTGGCTCCACATCTTCATTTTGTATCACAGGGTTTCTTAAAAAAAAAAAGTTGCTCAGCCAGGATTTGCTGAGGTTTATTTTCGGAGACTTCAAGAAGCAGATATCCGACTGATAATCAGCCTTTTAGGTCTGTGGACACAGTCGACAAGAATGCAAAATATGTGAAACTCTATGTACAGCAGATGTTTTTACATCCAAGTTAACTAACTAAATTACACACACATGGGTTAACTGATTATTCAGTAGTAAATTGATCACTGCTGACGGCTCACAAACTGAATTGGTGGTGTTGAATATAGAAATGTGTCTGTCTTGCAAGTCAAATCTCACATTATAAACATTAAACTGTCTCTCGGCATGTGTTTGATTCTCTCCAGGCACACCACCTACGCTGCTTGAACGACTTTGTGGAGGCCCAGACCACATACTACGCACAGTGTTACCAGTACATGGTGGATCTCCAAAAGCAGCTGGGCAGGTAACATATTCATGGATGGCTCTTTCTTTTTTTCTCTCTTCACTTTTTCCAGGCATTCAGTGACACAGATAATTTTGATGTAGCAAAACAAATAAGTTCACTGAGATCCACATCCAGAGAAGGAGCAACACTCACCTGAAAACCACTCAAATCTAATCAACATTTAGTGACAACTTGTTTCCGAAGTTTACAACTCATTCCAGTCCACATCTGTTGCATGATAACCTCCTCATCTCACCCTCTGTGGAAAAAAAAAGTGCTGATGACAAATGTTCTTTCATTTATCATTTTGAGTGATAGAATCAAAGCTGTGGAAGTTCAAGTAAGGTCACACAGATTTCGCACCTTTTGCTACGAGGAAAAATGATGAATACTAACAAAACTGACTCAGGGATGAGTTCACAGAGAAGTCAAAAACAGAGATAACACCTGGCTGTAACTGCTGATGTCAAAACTGTGCTCACCATCCTCCTCCTCCCTATCTCTCCCACCAGTTTCCCCTCGTCTTTCACCAACAACAACCAGTCGTCGGTGTCGGGCGGGGCCAGCATCTCGGTGCCCACCATCCCAGTGTCGGCCTCCCTGCCCAGCGTGTCCGCAGGCCGCAGCAGCGCCGCAGCATCGGGCGGGTTCAATGAACTGCGTAGCTCCAACGGCAGCCGCAAAGCCCGTGTTCTCTACGACTACGACGCTGCCAGCAGCAGCGAGCTCTCCCTGCTCGCTGATGAGGTGAGTCAAAACATCCACAGGGGAACAATCATGTTAAATTCAGTATTTACATTCAAACGTTTACGCATTTTTGCTCGCTAGTGATTGCATGTTTTCCCTGCATCATTGTGGCTTCTCTTCAACCTTTCCAGCTTCCTCCCACAGTCCTAAAACATACACTTAAGGTTACTTGGTGACCTACATTGGTAATAGGTGTGAATGTGAGTAAGCCCAGATTGTACCAGGGTAATACCCAACCCTTGCCTGATGTCAGCATGTATTCTAGTTTATTTCCATCTAAACAGCATAATGAAGCCTAATTTAATCCCAAACTAAGCCCTGTATTTTCCGAGGCTCACCCTGTGAGTCCACTTTTGCCCTCTAGCAGCTGTGGAGCAGCTAAGCCACTCCCTTTCCTGGAACAGCCCCTCCCTCTGCCTGTAAGGAGCCTGTAGTTGACTTAACAATGAAGTGGCATTACCTCACTGACTCACATCCACAAACATTGTCCATCCTGCCTTTGATACCAGCAGGATTTATAAGTAGCTGCTGCACAAATGCGGTTGTGAAAGATGCTGAGCGTTGCATAAAAGTTATGCTGTGTCAGTTATTTGCTCTGATGACTGATGACACGGTTACTATTTTGAATACTAAGGCCTGTATGGTTTATATCCATGTCGTTCCAGGTGATCACGGTCAGCAGCGTCCCAGGCATGGATTCAGACTGGCTGATGGGTGAGCGAGGTAACCAGAAGGGCAAAGTGCCCATCACCTACCTTGAGCTGCTTAACTGAGCCCGCTGTCACCAGCTGTGATCCCGTATTTATATAGTGTTGCAGGGACAGCCTTCACTTTTCTCTTCCATTTCAGTCATTTTTAGAATGCGTTTTATTTGAATGAAAAGAAGATGGAGTCTGAGTTTTAGAGGACTCAAGCTGGAATGAATAAATCTGAGCAAAGGGAAAGGAAACGGACCCATTCCCTGACGTGTTTGTATGCAACTGCAGTACATTTGTAAAACCTGCTTCCATGCCTTTGTGTTTGATGCCATACAATCTGCAATATGTGCCAGAACATCTCCCAAACTGTAACTGTTTTTAAAAAAAAATCCTTTTGTTTACGACATATATCTCAGACAACATTAATGCTTATGACGTGAGGACTTCTTTTGCAAGTGGTGAAATAGTAGATGCGTTGTTTTAATAGCAAAAAAGGCACTTCAGTTTGAAGTGGAGGCTGATGCTGATTTTTTTAAAAGTCTTATTTTATAATTGAGAATTTTATGCTGCAGTAGCTCTTACGGTTATTTTGAATTTGAATAGTTTTTTTAAAAAAACAATATGTGTTGTCTGTCAGCTTTATTCACATGGAGCCTTAATTCACAGTGAGTTGAACACATTGTTCAGAGCATTTGACTGAAGGTGTAACCGCCACGCAGTAACGAAACTCACGTGTCAAACATGATACAAAGTGCCTGTCACAGTGAATCTAAAGCCTTTTGACTTGATCGCAGCTACACCAGCAGTATTGAGGCGTCGCCCAGTCTCCTGTCTTTGTATTGAACCCAGTTATTTCCCTGTTAGTTATTGAAAATTGGAAACCAGCATTTCCACACATTCTGTTGGTGTTTATCAGCCAGAAGACAGCAATTATTAATTTATGTATTAGTCATGAATACACAATTTGTGTAGTGCCTTTGGTTTTGACTGACGTGGTGTCTGCTTTAAAGGACATTGCTGTCATCATCATCGTCATCATTATCATCTCATCTGTTTTCCCCCAAACCTCTATATTCACTCCCCATAAAGTCCTGTTACATTCTGGGAGATTTAAGTATATAACTTCACAGCTGCTTTTTGTTTTGTGTGTAACTGATAAGATAGAGTACAATTGTAAAATAAATATGGAATGTGGTGCATTAAAATAAAAAAAATATCACTTACAGTTTCAACATTTTGATTTCTTTTTTATTATCGTCCTTGCACTTGGAGCCTCGGTGATTTGTGGCCTTCACATTGGTCCTTCCTGTTTATGATTTGAGCCACTGGAGGGCAGAGCAGGCAACATGATCGTGAGTCCTCGTGCTGTGAAATGAGGCTGGTTTCTTTGTTTGTACATAAACTAGAGACATTTTGACAACCCAGTGTCTGTAACTAAGCAGAATGAAGAGAGATTTAAGATAAGATATGAATAGAAAACACAACAGAGGAAATTTACCGATTACATCTAATATCCAAAAGTTCAAAAACACACCAAACATCTGCATCAAAGAATTTGAATAACAAACTCCATTTCAACAGAACTCATGAGGAAATTACTGTGACGTTAACTCATTAACTGACTCACCGTGCCCACCGTGCTTCAAAGGCCAAGTTATCCACAGCTCTTATGTTGAATACATATTTGTGTAAGACGAAGCTATAAAGTGCTTCTACTGTAAATGACAGTTTATTTTTCTGAACCATTTCTGGATTTTGAGGGGTTGTTGATGTTGTGTTGGTTTTTCATTGCTGATTCTGACTTTATTTTCTTTCCCAAAGTTGTTTCTGTTTTAACAAATTCTCACAAAGAGCAAATTCCTGGACTCTGGTGTTAATTCATCCGCCTTCCTGACCCATTCCCATTTCCAGAAGAGCTTGGTGCTGCAGTGTTATAAATACCCAAATAATCACTCTCTATTGTTTACATTTAAAAGGGATCCTGGGCAGCTGTATAAAATAAAACCCTTCAGTGGTCACTTAAAGCCACAAAAAAGAAAGAACAACTGCTATGAAGCATTCTCTGGTCGATGAGTAAGTCCAGTACTTGTGCCCCATTATTGCCTGTCATAGTAGCAAGAAGGGTTAAGAGGAAGTGGAGTTTTGCAAACTGACTGTTGCCATACAGAGAAGCTGCTTGTACAGTACATCAGTTAACACAGGACAATATTTTTATTTTCACACCTCTGATCTCCTGAGTCATACCATTTAATTAAAAAGGGGAGTAGCCTACAATTGTTCACCCTAAAACCTAAAGGGAAAAATAAACAGAACAAATGGAGGGTAAAATAAAGCTTCGCCACAGAGCAGAGGTAGATCTCAGACACGGGTCCTCGCAAAACCACGGTTCAACAGTTTTTCTAATCTTTCACGTCTTTATCTCTGTGAACACAACCCCGCCCGGCTGGATAAAGAAAGCCTTAACCAATTCATACATCAGATGAGTGATAGCATGCCTGAGAAAATACACTTCCTCTTTCACCAGTCCTTATTTTCTTTCATAGGTTGCACAGAAAACAGAAAATACTTGTTGACATCTGCCATTTGAGTTCCCCCTCAAGTTCCCACTCAATGCAGTGATTCTACATATAGGGAAAAGTTCACCTTCTTGCAGTGTGTGTCTTCAGCTATCAGATGGTCCACAAAAAATAGTGTGTGACTCTCGTGTGTGATCAGCTTCACAGGAAAAAAAGAGGCTCGCTTGAAATCAAGAGCTGCCGTTTATCTGATTGCTGAAGTGGCTTGTTCACACTGTAACAGGCAGCCACCAAATTATCAGATTGCCACGAGTAGGCTGTGTTTTTCTGTTGAAGTGTCACTTGGCCCCTGAGTCAGTTTGACCAGCAGCATTATTTTACTCTTAAAATGATAGTTTCACATTTTAAAACATTTTAATTACTTATCAGAATGGCCCCTGCAACTGAATTACTGACTCAGCACCCCTGATAGTTTCACATTTCCATCTCATGTAAAACATTTTAATTACTTATCAGAATGGCCCTCAATCTTGTTGCTGGACAGCACCCTAAATGTCTTTATTGTTTTTATTGTCCAGGCTCTTGCTCACTTTACAACTTCTATTTATGCTGCGCTGTAAAACTTAACTTTGATAATCCCTGCTACTAGGCTAATAATAAGACATTTCTGTCTCCATCTCATGTCAAACCCACAATCTTACCATCAGGAGTGGCATCGTACAGACCAATCTGACAGATATCAGCTCTCTCTGAACACTTGACATGAAGGAGCTGTCAACCCGTCTCTGTGCATTTGTTTGTTTGTTTGTGTGTATGTGTTGGAAGAAAGTGATAAACACCATAAATTACTAGATATTCCTAATTATATGATTTAAAACACCTGCACACATTGATATGTTGTGAGTAAGAAGTTTGGAAAACCATGCAAAGTAAAAAACAGGAGGCACTTCTGCTGAACTTATCGGGAAATCTGCTCGAAGTTAATGGGCAGCTGGATGGGATTGGCCATACTCAGAAGCTCTCTGCTTTTTTGAGTGCATTGTGAGAGAGATGTGAAGTTGGTCTATGTGTGAAGTGTGTAATCTGTGGCCGGGAGCAGCATGTAAAAAAAAAAAATCTGACAACCTCTCCCACTCCGGCAATGCTGTCACTCACTCAAGCCTGATTCCGTGCAATATTATACACTAATTGTAATCTCCAAATTTCTCCAAAGATGATCATGATAATTGAACAGTAACTGACTGATCAAATAGTATAAAACATGGGAAACCACATCACTATACGAGAGTTGTCTACATTTTAAAGTTTAAATGGAGTCTCTAGGTGAGAGTATGCCAGAGCAGTAGACGTTTGAAAAAGTCCATAAATTTAAAAACTACACCAGTTGTTACCATCTTGATGGAGTATTTACATTGGCTTTAGATAGTGGGCATGCCCCTCTGTTCTCCCACTCGTTTTTGACCATTAGTTTACTATCAAAACCTCATATTAACAAAGTGAAAACATGTTTTTAGAAATATTTCCAGATTTATTCAAAATCAAAAATACATGAATTGGTCTTGGAGACTTCAAACTCTTTGCTGTGGCTCCATGTGGTCAGGCACTTCCTGTTTGCCACAATTAGCCTATGTTCACCTCTGGCAAATTGGCTTCATGCACAGCTCCACTACTTCCTGCTCTTAAGCCAGCTCCTTTATTTCCTGACCTCATAACAATGGTCAGACACACCTGGATTAATCAGTTTGTCCAATAATGTAAGACAGGAAATAAAGGAGCTGGCTAAAGTTCAGGAAGTAGTGGAGCTGTGCATAAAGCCTGTTGGACTGATTGGAGATAGTTTACCAAGGCACACACACTTGTGCAAGGTCCCAAAATTAAACAGGGAAGGTCAAGGAAAATGGGCGAAAAAGGTCAGCAGCATTCTCCAGTCATCTCTTTCATATTACTTTAAAATACGCTTGTGTCATATACAGTATCGTACACATATGTCTGGTCACCCGTGTCCCTGATCGCCTCTGAGCAAGTGCATGTAGTACAATCACACACCTTGTTAACTTCTGTGCAATGTTATGGATGTTTGGCTGCCATGTTGTGTGAATGCCCTCCAACATATTTTATATGGCTCTCTTCTGACTCCTGACCTTATATAGCTGAGTAATCAAATTAAATTTCCTCTTGGTCAACAATCTGTGACCAGTGGCAAAGTGCCTTTCGCACATGATGCTCTTTGGGCTACAAAGTCTTTCCCAATCCTCTCCCAGTGTGATCGGGCTTTTAAGCCGTTGGTCAGGCGAGCAGAGGCACTCTCATGACTCTCGGTTCAACTCTTTATTTCATACAATCCTCTGCTCATTTCCTGAAACACACTGAGAACCTCAGCTTGCAGCTTTCAACTTAATATTTACCAGTAGTGGCGGTTTCCAGATTCATAATGAATCCAGGAGTGCAGAATGAGTCATTGCTCACATTACTTCTTGATAACTGAATAGTGGTAGAAAATGAAAATGCTTTACCCCTTATATGTACTCAAATGCTGACCTGAGTTGACTTGCTTTCTTTCTTTTTACCTTTGTGAACTCATGCTCAGATCAAGTCCTCCTTGCCCTGCAGAAGAGCAACAATAATATATTTATTTGAACTCTAACTGATTGACCTGCAGGTGTGCAATGGGAAACATCTGCAAAAATTATGGTGTTTTCATGGCTTCAACAAGGCCTTGCACCGGTTTCTCTTTTTTATGTTCCAACCACCATGACCCTGAGCATCACCACAGTGGTATTTTGGTTACTGTCTGGTTAGGCCTCCGGCACTCTCTACAGCTTCACACTGATCTATCAGCCCTCTCACCTCTGAGCAAAAACACACATGCACTCAAATGGAGAGATATGCATTGGCATTCTTCTTTCTGCAATAACTGCTGTTCCCTGTTTCACACCATCATGTTTATGTCTCTAAACACATTTGTTTACTTTTTGTAGCCTGACACTATTTAACTTGCAAGAATACGCAAGCATATATCAATATACGGGTCCAAACCAGCTCCTCATGAGAACCGACACGCTGGAATTTCATTTTGATGTTGCATCTGAGTCTCACTGATGGGAAGGAAACCTCAAACCCCTCCTCTTCGAGATACAGAACTGGGCAGTTGCTGCACATCTTAGCAAAACAGGAAATTTCATGTTTCCTCTGCTGCTTATAGCAACAGCTTGCTTCACATTACTTCTGCATATGTTGACACACACACATACACACACATACACCCACAAAGAAGCGCATACGCACACGCTCACAAACACACACATACCCACAAAACGCAGCCACATTTTTACATCAGGGTATCAGGATTAGGGCCTGGTTATGAACCACATTTCAATGAACCAAACACAGCTGAATACCGCGGTGTTTACATACAAACAATCCTTACTTCATTGAGGTTGACAGTTTTACAATGGATTCGATGGATTTATTTTCTGAAATACATTCAATTACAGTTCACAATAATACACTGTACAGGTTAACAGTTGTGTGGTTTATAAAGTATCAGTAAGACGTCGGCTTTAAACACCTCTTTTTAATAGATTTTTGTAGCATTTGGGGCTTTAAGGTGAGGAGAATGATAATTGAAATGCCCACAAAGAACAGTAACATGGGCACAAAGAGCAGAAAGTACCAGAATATAGATTCCCCACCTTCCCAACACACAGATAACTGTAAATGCTGCACCGTGTATGTAAATCCGAAGCGGTCTTTACACTCAATGTCTGACTGTCCGACCATATTGATTGTCTTTGTTGTTTCAAATGTCCTGAACCATTCTGTCTGGCAACAGTTGAATGGATTTCCTGTGAGGAAAACATTGTGAAGTTTTGGAGCTAAAGCATTAGCCAGACCTAAGGGGATAGTGGACAGTCCGTTGTCCCTCAGGTCAAGCACTCTCAGGTCAAGATCTCGGAGTGACGGGGGAAGATGGGCAAGGGAGTTCCTTGAAATGTTTAAAAACTTGAGATGTTTGAAATGGGAGAAGTCAAAGTCTTTTGTTTGAGTGTTTCCTAAACCTAGATGCTGTAAAGTACTGCTAACACTGTGTATTGATTGTTGGATGATGAGTCCTGGGTTATCAGACAGTTCCAGGTGAATCAGCGACAACCCTGAAAACGCAGACGATGGGATTATTTCAATGTGGCATCCTTTAAGGTAAAGCTGCTCAAGGGACACAACGTTTTTCCAGTCCACACAAGATGAGCTAGTGTCTGTTTTGTTCTCATCTTCCTCAGAAAGACAAACGTCAATGTGGTTGTAGCTGAGATCCACTGACCTGAGGCTCGTCAGTGAAGAAAAAAATCTCGAGGGTAACCTCTGGAGATCATTCAGGCTCAGGTTAAAGTACGTCAGATTGCCAAGAGCAGTCAATGTATCTTGATC
>JARUPV020000080.1:0-25000 GCA_030347415.2 Decapterus maruadsi | reverse complement strand
AGTCTTACAACAGCTCACACTTAGGCCAGAGCCAGGCCTGCCAAGAGGAAGAGCAGGAAGAGGAAGAGGAGGAGGAGGAGGAAGAAAAGAGCGATGGTATTCTTCCAGAGGAGTTTGACCAGTATTTGTCGTCTGTGTTTGTCTTCAGAGCTGTTGACACTGATTTGTGTTTGTTTCCCAAACTAGAGCAAGAAGATGCTGCTGAAAACTCTCCAGGTCACAGTAAAGCAAGGTGAGCTGTGCTTTATGCTTTATGCTGTGTGTTTCATATGAAGGTAAACAGATGGGGAGAAGGAGCAGACAGGCTTCAGTTGTTAATATTCCAGACTTAAACTTTTTGTTTCTCTGGATCAGACACCCAACATTTGCCCATGTGGCAGTAGTTCGCAAGAAAGATGAGAGGAGAAAACTGAAGGGTACCACCTGCAAGGAATGTGATATTGTGAGTATCGTGGTGATGAAGCTGAACAAACCTGACATGTTTTAGCATTGATCCTGTGTAAAGAATGTTTTTTTTTTCCTGCAGTACTACGCCCACCTCCCAGAGGAGGAGAAACAGAAGAAGTTGTCTGCGTGCTCCAGGCACCGCTTTCTTTACATCCCTCCTTGTACTCCTGAAAACTTCTGGGAAGTTGGATTTCCATCAACACAAACCTGCATCGATAGAGGTCATTTATCTGTCCAGCTGAACATTTTAAATCTACACACTCTGTCGCACCATCTTCACTTTTTGTTTTTCATTTCCCTGTTTTGTAGGCTACATCAGGGAGGAGAAGAATCCTCAGACTCGCTCACGGAGAAGACAACCGCTCACTGCTTTATTCTCCCCAAAGCAGGATGGCTGAAGTTTGACTCCACCCAGCTTATAAATAATCTTCATTTAAATTTGTTTGTAAACTAAATGTTTCTGTAGATACTTAATATGCTTTGAAAATGTGTGGTTAAATAAAAGTTTCCTATATGTCTATAGAGAGTTGTTCATGCTGCAGTCTTTATTTCACCATGTATGTAAAGAAAAAGGCTTGATGTCAAAACTAAATTCACTCTTTATTTAGTGCATCAGTTCACCTGTGACATTAGAGTACAATGAAAAGACGTTATGTATACTAAGGTAATTTCATTTGGTCAGCATGTTATCAGAGTTAACATGGGATTAGAAAAATAATGTATAAAAACTCTTTATAGAAAAACAAATCTCTTTATGAAGTGCACGTCGTGGTTTGTTATAACCGAGGTTCTCTGTCCGAATACAACAGCAGCGCCTCCCCAACGTGACTGCCGACCACACTGGAACCAAAATAGCAGTATTAATATAAAACATAATAAAGGGTAATAAATTAAGGTTGAACATGAAGCCAGAGACATTGCTACATCGAAGTAAAAACAGCCACTCACCACATCAGACATGGGACATTTAAGTCCATGGGGAAAATGACTGGTGAGAGGAACATGGCAGTAACCTGGGAATAAATGATCACAGAATATAATAAATGCTTCATTTTACCTACTACCTATTTTGTTACAACTCTGACTGGTAAATGTGCGATTCTATGATCAATGTCATAACTAAATATGAGGAAATGATGTAACAAACGCACCTTAGACAGAAAAATCCAGATCCCAAAGTGCTCGAGGGACCATCCACTTTTCAGTTTCACTGTGGCCAAGAGCAGCAAGAAGCCCAGCAGAGCACTGTGGAGGAAGACACAGCTCATCAAAGGTTTAGCATGAAACTAAAACTGTTTAAATGTACACAGGCATTTTGGGAGGAAGTGTTAGATCCTTACAGATTTCAAATTCAGAAGAATTACGAGTATGGAAATTTTCCATAAACACAAAGAGACATTTGTGGTTTTAAGCACCAAAAATCACCTCAGTGTAGTTTCACATCTTAAGACTTCTCTCTGACGTTTTAGTATCAACTCAAAAATTAACTTTATAAATTAGTACAACACGTGTAGACCACAGCAGGTTATAAATAGTTCACCTCTGTGACTTCACATTGGCAGTCTGGGCTCTTCATCAAATGGCAAATGGCACCTAAAATATTTTCTATTTTGATCCTGTTCAATGTGCTCTGTGCTGTGATTCACATTAACGTAGGAGGGTGTTTGTGTTGAGCAGCACAGAAGCAGAAACAGTCCCAGTGCTGAACCCTGGAGGATGTGATTGTGTGAATTAACAGTAAACAACACTGTTTTGTTTTCTGTCGAATTTAAGGAGAAACCAAACCAGAAAATACCTGGCGCAGCAGCCGCCGTGAAATGTGTGAGACTGGAGGGAGGGGAACTCCATGGCTCCCATGTGTTCACCTGTGGAGAAACAAAGGTACAACTGTAGATATAACATGAGAGTTACACAATACACAATAGATACATTTATAAAGTTAAAGAGAAATGACTACAGCTTTATCTTCTCGGTACCTGTTGGATGAGCAGCCACAGCTAGCAGCAGCACGCTGTGGATTACAGACAGAAACCTCAATTCATTACTTTTATTATTGAACTTACATTTCATTATGACAAAATATGAAGCTGCACTTGGTGTTAACATCATCTTGTGATCTACACAAATGGAAGACAACTAACTCATTAAAAAGATCATTTAAGTTTATTCCGAATATTTTTAAAAGATGATTCAAGTTTAGATGGAACAGTAAATTCCTGATTCCTGAAGCTTGTGCAGAGAATATATTAATTATTCTTGTCAACATTGACTTGTACTGTACTTCAACTGCAGGGCAGAAATGCATGTTGCATCAGGTTTTTATGTGATTACAGTTATGAAATGTCTGGGCATCCCTGCTCAGACTGCTGCCCCCCAGATAAACAGAAGAAGATGGATGAATTGGACAAGCCTCAGCTTTGTCAAGATGTTTAAACACACTGATAAGTGCTGAATTAAAGCAGCTTGCGCTTATGTTTCTTTATATAAAGTGAAGCTTTAACTATGTACAAACACATAATACTGCACTTATATGATTTCAAACAGTTTGTTTCTTTCTTACCTGAACACGTAATTGATGCACTGTTGTTCAAGGTCACTAGAATAAAAAAAGAGTGAGTCAGTTTGTCAAGTCTGAGCTGAGACACTGAGCTTTGTGTGAGTGAAGGAGCAGATGACGAACACGCTCACTTACCCCAAGTTACTGGGCTTGTGGTGAACTTGAAACACTCTGTACGCACCTGAAACATCCATCAGGACATGTCAGGCTTCAGACTGAAATATTGCATGGTCATCATTATTTGATTTTCTATTGTCTTTGGTTTTTGTAGTTTTTACATTTGTTCTATTAGTTTAATCATCTTTACTCCCCGTGTGCTGCAATACCTCAAACTGTATTGGCACTTTCATCACTCACTTGTATTGTTTTGACCTGCACTAATCTGTATGAAAGATGGACTGAAATGGAAGTTTTTCAATGAATCAAGTGAATTTACAATTTTCAGAATAAATCTTTATTTTGCTGACAACTCTTTGCCAATTGTTAAGAAACATGGCCGCATCAAAGCACTCGATCGAATGCAACATCTCCACTGTGACTGGTTAACTTACCGACACAGAGCAGATGACCAGCCGCCCACAGGTAACCTCTGTTAAACTACAAAAAATACAAACGAGTGAAAAAGAGAGTAGATTAAAACCAGAAAAAGAGCAAAAAAAAAGACAGGATTTCTATTCCCAAGAATTAATTCATTATTTAATTATAATGTTTTGATTACCCGAGGATCATACAAGGGGAGGTTGAGGGCTGAAAACAGCATGAGACATATACTGAAGGAAGAAGAACAAACTTCTTAACATAATCACATCTGATTATTATGCCTCATTGCTCTGCATGTTTCATTAAATCGTCACCGCTGCTGTTGTTTTCATGTACGTTTCAATATTTATGGATTAACCTCTGCAGCTTCTGGGTACTTTCACCAACCTGATCAGTTTGAGCCACTGCGTCTTCTGCTGGTGAAGAGAGAGATGAGAGTGACATGTCAGAGCAGTGCGCACTCACACAGTCTGTACAGTAGCTGTAGCCAAGGTCATCTTCCTCCATTAGCTTCCCATGAAACACTAGCTCTACACAGAGTGCAGCAGCCGGTGATGCACACACTCACCTCTCTGTAGACAGCCTTCAGGATTATGTAACTGACAACATGAGATGAATTCTGCAGGGTGAAGAAATAAGGGATGTCCTGCACAGAGAGAGGAAGCAGACGACGTCCTTCAGAGTGAAGTTAATGAGATTGACATTATTAAATATTGGAGGTTATATGACGTACAATGCGTGATAAGGCCCTGGATCCGGCGTATATGTTTCCCACAAACAGGAGGGAGGCAGGGAGCCAGGGCAGAGCGGCCGATCTGGAATGTAACATTGACATTAATATAACATAAATAACAAAACTTTTAAATAATCATGTGGTAGTCTGTGAAGATACCTGGTGATGCGGCTCATCTCCACCCATCCCAGCTTCCCAAAGAGTAGCAGAAGAACACCGCCAATAAATGTCTGCCATCTGGACACATGCATTTTTGATATACAGCATTAGTGAAACTTTAACGATGGATTGGTTTACATGATGCACACCTGAAGTTTAACACTAACCAAGATACACATCCTAATGTTTGATGGCCTGTTCTCTGTCACTCTATAGACAAAAATCATTCAACTTCTTTTGCTGATTATTAAAACAACCACTAGCCCTTATCAGCTGGTGCATGTGTTAGATTGGAGCCTTTAACCAGGAAATAACCTTTGACCTTTGGCTACTCACCCTTGGAATAAGGTTGGATATGTAAACTTTAACACAGACAGGACAAACTGCAAAGAGAGAAAAAAAAGTGTGACGTTAAACTCTTGTTTTCATAACTTCCAGAAACTAACTTCATGGCCTACTCTTACTTATCATTGATTATTGATTGGCTACACTTGAGCGCCTCTTTTGCTGGTGTTAGTTTTCCATTTCCTGCTGCAGTTTCCTTCCAAAATAAGAGTGGAGGCGTGCTGCATTCACGTCCACGCCTGATCAGCAATAAAACATAAAGGCTTTTTAAACCATGTTCACCTCATGCTTATGATTGATGTTGAGGGGTTAATAGTAATTTTCCAGGATTTTCCAGCACTGATCACCGTGAACTCTTCTTCCTCCTGCACATAAGTTTAAACAGACACTCTCTGTGTGTCCGGGTTGGACGAGGAGTGACATAAGTGAAATATTGCCTCTAGGCATGCGGCTCTGGATGTGATGAGCGCCTCACAGCCTTTAGATCAACCCTGTTTGTCTGATCCCAGTCCGCTAAGCCCTCTCTCTCTCTTTCTCACCTTGTTGGTGAAATGGGACACAACGAAGATGAAGCTGAAGGCGAGGCCGCTCATGTGTCTCCTCCACTGCATGTTGAGCTGCCGGCGGCCTGCAGCGGGGACATGGCCCCTGCACACACAACACTAAGCGATCGACATGAAGCTTGTTTCAAACTAACACAAACGTTTCCAGACACGAAACTTCCCTCATCCTCCCGGTGACACGTCAAGACGTCGCCAAACAAAGATCGTCTATGTAGGAGATCCTCCTACTCCTCTTCCTCATGCCCCACATTGCGCGCGACGCTGCAGGAAGCAAAGATCACCACTAAAAAGAAAAGAAAAAAGGAGTGAACTGCAATGCCTGAGGGGGTCCAGATCCGCAGGACCCCCCACGACCTTGAGGTATGACTCAAACATCCAGTGCTCCAGTTCTCCAAAACAAGGTGCATCGTGCAGGTATCTCTGCAGGTGTCAAAACAAACACATTCATGTATGATGCATGTGATGAGTTGGATGCATTAAAAAACAATAAAGACAACCAGAAAAAAAACAAAAAAACATTAATATCAAATGTTTCAGTGGGCTGTGGACCACAGAGGCTGATGGAGCCAAACAGACCAGATAATCAATGAAACTGAAAATGAATCAGCTAGCCTACTCTGATAAACATATTTTATAAACAGAGGTTTAAATGATATTGTTTCTTTTTTTATTTCTTTTTAAGAAAAGATTTTATTCTTTTAATTCTGTCTTTAATAAAAATTTTATGAAATCAAATAGCCATAATGAATATACCGCAGACTAGGCCTATATTTGTGTTTTTGGATGTGTTAATCTAAAACGTGGATTTATTAGATCCATCCATGATATTGATAATAAATAATCCAAAATTGGTCAGCTATCTGAGGCATAGAAATTAAATAAGAAGAGACAATATATATTTTTCGCACTTGTGGATATTTATAGGCCAAAGAGATCTGATAGACCTATGTACCAGTCATAATAACATGATATACTTCTAAATATAATTATTTAATATTATAATTTCGCAATACACTTTCAAAACCGTGTCACTGTCATTCTTTAAAAAACAAAACCATGTGTATTTTGGTCAGAGCTACGTGTCGCTCTGCAGCGCCGGTACCCCAAAACAGAGTCAGAGTGAGGCCTCCGCGTGAAATCTTTGTGCAGTCACGTGGTTTCCTGTGGGTTTCCGTGTTTACAGAGATCTGACTGACTGCGGCTGGTCGGAGTTCAGTTTGTGAAGAGGACACTGAGCGGCAATGGCTTTTTTGAAGACGCAAGAACGGACTAAAGAAAGGTCAGTGATGCTCCACCTGTCCGTACCTGTCAGTACCCACACCGGGGGGGCTGGTTCCGCGTGTCGGTGTGTGTTTCTCGGTGTGTGTCTGTGTGTGAGCGTGTTGTGTTGTGCAGAGTCTCCGTTAACGTTAACGCCAGACTGGGCCACTCAGCTAATGAGAGCTGCGCTGTCAGCTGTGATGCGCTGCTGTGACTGATGCGGGATCAGCCGGGGCTCAGCCCGCACAGTGACCGTGTCCTGGAGCTCCAGACCCGGGTCAAACCCTCCAGGTTTCCCCGGGGGAGACTCTTTAGCTATAAACGAGCTCTTCTATGTGAGGGAAGGGAGCAGAAACATCCAACTACAACCAAGTTAACTTCATTATGTATCAAAGATGTGTTGTTGGGCCCTGACAGTGTATTGTTTATGTTATTTGGTAACAATGGTGACAAGCTCATTAATGCTTTAAGCTGCTTTTCAAAGTAAAAGTATCGAAAGTGCACTTGTTTTCAACCAAGATATGGCTTCAAGAAACAACACTTTTCACAGTTTTTCTGGCATTAAATTTTTTTTAACAAGATATTGATTATAAATAGCCTATCTTATGTATTGATATTGAAGATCATTACAGACAGTTAAGTCATTAGGTAGTCTACATAAAGGTCACAGGATGGAGGATAGAAAACATGTTATGTTTATAGGCTACTGACTGACCACACAGACTGTATTATTTGTCAGTGGTGCAGCTTTATATGAAATAGGCTAGAAATTATAAGAAGTAAACCAGGGGTATTGGTTAATGTATCCCCACAATCATTTTATCGACCGAAGTGCACAATGGAGCACTCAGCAGAACATTAGGCTAACAAATGGAAAAGTTGCGTGACACTGAATTGGAGCACAGTGAATTGCTTATGAATCTAAATATAACAAAAGCGTGGGGCTTAGTCCTTAAGAGCTTTTGAATTATCTTTAATGTGTTTGGAAAATTAGAGGAAATTACCTGGAAAAAACCCCTAAATCTGGTTCTCCCTGAAATCAGAGTGATGATGCATTCACTGCTTCAGAAACTGAAACAACGCTTTCCTGGGAAACAGCCGTTGATCAAACCTGCAGATCCAGTAGAGCTCATATAATTTACATGTGTGAGCTGTAAATTTTTTACTTTCACCACTGAACACAGGCCCTTTTACTTTTATCATTTCACACTGCAGCTTCACACACACATGTTGGGTGACCAGATCCCAACTCACCAAATATGTGTGGGACAATCTGAGAGTCCAATCCATCAAGATTAAGTCTAAAATAACTTATTTTTTTATTAAATAAACTTTTTATTCTGCCTCTATATATAATTTTCTTTTATTTAATTCATCTCAACTAGTCTTTGTTATAGTAACAGCATTTTCTTTTCTTTGTGATGGTCGTTTTTTACCTTTCCTCTCAGCCATTTTGTTTGTTTGTTTGTTGTTCGTGGATAACCTGCATTAAAGTTCCAGCTCCTAGTTTGATTGAGGATCAACAAAGCGAGACGTCTGGCCACCCTGCACATATGTAACCAACAGTTTCCAGTCAGTGTTTTTCAGCTGCTTGTTATTCTACTGCTGCAACTGATGCAGAAAAGCCTCTGACTCCTCCTGTAACATCATCAGGCGCATGATGCATCATTTTCTGGCAGCAGACGCCTGAGATCCTGTATCATCTTTCACTTTAAGCTCTCTTCTCCTTCTCTGCCTACATTACCCATAATGCACATCGAGACAGTGACATCACCTGAGGGATATTTATGTGGCTTTACTCAGCAGCAAA
The DNA here is from genome assembly GCA_030347415.2 of Decapterus maruadsi. Classification (NCBI taxonomy): domain Eukaryota; kingdom Metazoa; phylum Chordata; class Actinopteri; order Carangiformes; family Carangidae; genus Decapterus; species Decapterus maruadsi. The sequence goes on along the minus strand of JARUPV020000080.1, from coordinate 16,586 downwards.
AGGGTTTTTTATCATTCATCTGTGTTCCTCTGAATTTTAATAACCACAAGTGTCGATCCCTTGTGTTCAACAGGTTGTCGTCATCGTGCAGCTGTTTCACATCATCTCACTCCTCTGTTGTTATGTCTACCCAGATTCTCTCTGCTCTTACTGGACCTGGAGGAGTATTACTTTGAGCAGCACACTGCAAACCATGTGACGAGCACTTCAAAAAAAGAGAGGTAAAGCTTCATGACATTGAACGTCTCACTATAAAATACTTTGTAAAAATGCTTTATAAGGCTGGATGCAAACAGTAGATGGCTCCTGTGTCCCTAAAACACCCACAGCCTCAGAATCAGCGGCTGCTTATGGCGTCTTTATGGTTTTATTATACTCCCTTTCTTGTTAAGAGCTCACGGTAGTTATCTTGGCTTGTAAGCGGCAGCTGTTCAAACATGTCACCCTGTTATGGAGGCTTGAGCAAACGAAGGAAACCCATAAATCTCTAAGAACAAGGTTACTTACACAGTTTAGTTTTATTGTTACATAAAAAGTGAGAGTGATACAACAGAGATATTGATCTGAAAAGAGGAGAAAGTGGTTCACAGACGTCAGGTCTCTTTATGAAACTCACTGTGACATCCTCACCCAATAGATTTTATATTGTAACACTAGCGCATCTATTCAATATTAACCATGTTCCTCCTGTGAGTGCACAGTATTTCACTGTGTGCGCAGCATGCGGTTGCTCTTTAGAGCACAAAACCAGACCACAGCCAAACGTAGACATAGAAAAGGGTTGACTTTCTTTTTCTGACTTCTCCAAAGTGGCTGTTCATTTGCATTATTTCCTGAAAACCATTTCCTTTTTTTTTGCATTGCAATTGTAATAACCTATCATCTTTTTCTTCCAGAAAAACCAGAGGCTCATTCAAAGTCTGTTCCAGATCTGTCATTTTTGACCCAGAGGACGTCACAGAGCCTATTATAAAGGTTTGTGTTACTAACTTTTGTTGTTTCTGTTTAACTGTTGCCATCAGATTTAGTTTTTTATGTAAAGTAAAGTTGTGATAAGTTATCGCTAGTAGGAGTAAAATGTGCATGTGGAGGACATCTTCTCATACAGAGCTGAAAATATCTGAACTAACTGTTCGTACAGAGGTCAGTGGTGGTGTTTGCAGTGTGTGTCTGTTTTTTTTTCCTCTGGACGCAGTGACCAGGTCTGTAATTTTGGTTTTTGTGCAGATTCCTCTTCGAGACTGTAAGAAGATCGAGTTTGTGGAGGGAGAAAACAACCCGTTCAATGAGTACGTCTGCTTTCATCTCCATTACACTCAGTGTTTGTATAGTTTTGTCAAACTGGTTCGATCACTTTGAAAAGTCACGCAAATAAGTTTACCTGGAGAGACTAACATCACAGATGAGTGGTCACACTGTGTCTGACCTGCTCTTTAGATTTGATGTTGGTGATGTCATTCACTGTTTTTAAGCAGAATCCAAAAATGTGAAAAAAAAATCTGAATGAGTAATATTTTTTCCGTATTGTGTGTTTTGCTCACAGGCCGAGGCCACCAGTCATCTCTATTACCTGTGGGCAGGTGAGCTTTCATTACCATGGAGATGTCATATTGTATTTCAACGCATGTTAAACCACCTGCTGTTTGTTTTTATGTCTGTTTTCATTGATTTATTTTAAATGAAGGCACTTTGACCTACATCTCTTGAATGAAAAGTGCTCTATAAATTTAAATCAGTTGTTTTTTTGTCTGTTAATAATTGTAAAAATCCCATTTTCACTTTATTCACAGGTTATTTACATCAAAGAGAGTAACGTGATCGCACCGTATAGAAATGAGAGGGTGAGTCTCTGCTGGTGTTCACAGCTGTTTGTCACTGTACCGATCCAGATGTTATTATACAATGTGTTAAACCATCAGAAAGCTATATTTAAAATGCAGAAGCTCCTCCCTTTCAAATCTAATCAGTGTAATTACATCTACATTAAGCTCTCCGATGACTTTCCTGAAACCAAACAGATGTTCACGTCCTCAGACACAAGCTTTAACGAACGTCTCTCGTTGCTTTGACAGGGATCAAAGAAAATCGTGTTTCAGCTCGAGGTTTGCAGTAAAACAGAAGATGTTGTTCAGACATTACTTCAGGTAGGCGACTCCTCCTCCAGCGCCGTCGTCTGCCGCCGAGCGCGTTTGATAACAACTGTCACACTCTGTCTCCATCTCTCCTGTAGCTTCACAGAGCTTCCTGTCTGGAGAAACTCGGAGACCAGACTGCGATGGTGAGTCACTTCCAGCACACAGCTCATATAGCGTTGCTTGCTTTTGTTTTATAATTGTGTTTCTTACACATATTCCCTCCTGTGTATTTGCAGATTGCAGCTAATTTGCAGTCACGGCTGGCGAGGACGTCGTTCGACAAAAACTGGTGCGTTGAAGTTGACTTCCTGTGTACTGTAGTTTCCGTCATACTCGTATATCTGTGCGTGACGGTTGTGTGTCTTTGCTGTGATAGCTTTCAGAATGTGGCGGAGAAGCCTCACATGGAGTGCGCCGTGGAGATGGTCATGCCTCTGGTGTCCAACCCGGGCCATGTCTGCATCACCGACGAAAACCTGTACTTCCAGCCGCTGAACGGATACCCGGTGAGCGGAGCCAGGGATCTGAGAGCGTGTTGTTTCCTTGATACCTGCAGGTCATAGATGAGTCATCATTAATTCACTAATAACTATTCATCTGTTCATACCAGGAACACGTGATTCAAATCAAGCTGCACAAAGTCAGGAGAATCTACAAAAGACGGCATGGCCTCAGGCCTCTGGTGAGCGACGACAGCAGGTTGGTTTATACACCATAGCAGGGTGATTATACGAGTTCATTTATGTCTGTTCGCATCTCGTCCAGGGTCTGGAGGTTTTCTGCACAGAGAACGACTTCTGCTCCGACATCTACCTGAAGTTTTACAACTCAGCAGACAGAGATGAGATCTACTACTACATCGCCACCTTCCTGGGTGAGAAAACGCTGAGTCAATGAATCCAGTGATGATCTACTTCCCTAAAAACTGCAGATTAATGACGCTGAGAAATAAATCTCAAAATGAGCAAGGGTGCTGCTTGAATTATTAGAGGAGCAAGAAACAGTGATAATTTATGTATGAACTTAATGTTTGTGTATGAAATATGGTCGGATCTTTATCTACTGTGTAGCAACATAGACAAAAAATAGTTCTTCCACTTGGAAATTAAAATTCAGGCGAAAACTCTGTTGGCCACAAGAAAATATTTCATTAAAAAGTGTCCTGCTGTTTGTCTTCTTCTTCTTCTCAGAGAACCACATGACGGAGCACACGGCAGAGAGTTACATGCTGCAGTGGCAGCGCGGTCACCTCAGTAACTACCAGTATCTCCTGCACCTCAACAACCTGGCTGACCGCAGCTGCAACGACCTCTCCCAGTATCCCATCTTCCCCTGGGTGATCGACGACTACGCCAGCGCACAGTTAGGTGGGTCAAAGGTCAACAGGCCACGACATCATCATGCTTTCATTGTGAAAAGCCCGCTCAGCGTAAGGTTTGGCTCTGTGTGTGTGACCTCGTAGATCTGACCAACGCCGACACGTTCAGGGACCTGAGCAAACCGGTGGGAGCCCTGAACAAAGAGCGCCTGGACCGACTGCTGGTGAGACTCTCCGTCTGCTGTTGTTGTCGTCTTGTTTTCCAAACTGAGTGTCCTCTTGGTAACCATAGAGATGTCCTCCGGTCCACAGGCTCGCTACAGAGGAATGCCCGAACCTCGCTTCATGTACGGCAGTCACTACTCGTCTCCGGGCTACGTCCTGTTCTACCTGGTCAGAATCGGTAGGTCAGCGTCTGAGACATGTCACATCTGTTAATGACGTTGTTGTTCAGATGTTGGATAACAAAGGATGGAAGAAAATTATGATCCTCCAACAATTAAATCAAGAGATCAATGATGGAATGAGCCAAACAGCCTTGTATTGATTTCTTTCTTTCTGTCTGTCGACCATCTTTAGACTAATTACTTAAACAGGAGGTTTGGCCTTTTCTCTTTCTCTTGTTTTAAAGGTTTTAGCAACAGAAAATCTTTCAACATGCTGCAGCCTTTACTGTTTCCAATAAAACACAAACACAAAATCCACATTGTAAATTTGTTTTTGAAACTTCCTGTTAAAACAAAACTGGGAAAAATAGTTGAACGTGCTTCAATCAGACAGGTTTTTATCTCCAGAGCAGTTTGACTCAGTTAAGGTGATGATCTGAATGATTTTCTTTGTTTGTTTTGTTTAATCTGTTCAGTTACTCTGTGTAATTTTATTCATCTTGAACTCTTCATCTCTGCAGCTCCAGAGCACATGCTGTGTCTGCAGAACGGCCGCTATGACCATGCAGATCGCATGTTTAACAGGTAAGAGATCATCTTCATCACTTAGGCTCCTTCACTGAGCTATGTCTCTTCTCAAACCTCCTATAAAACCAATCATAAAAATCTTACCAAATGATTGAAATATTGATCATATACCATCAAATGTTTGTTTTGCTACAGTGTAGGAGAAACGTGGAAGAACTGTTTAGAGGGAGCGACCGACTTTAAAGAGGTAACATCCTGATCGAGTGATTTTATTGATTTCATTGTCTTGATGAACATTTGGTAGGTGCCATTGTAGAAACAAAATAATTCAAAATGATTCAACTAGATAAAAAAAATATCTAAACTTTGAATATGATTGGATTCAGATTTTAGTTTTGTGTTGTATAAATGAACTGTCAAAAGTCAAGACTTTAGAAAACCCTGTTTACCCGTCACTCCAGAGCCGTTATCACACAGATTTCACACAAACAGTTGATTTGCGTACGACTGTGGTTGAACTTGGATGAGACCTAAAACCGGTGTGGGTGACAGAGGCAGACAGGCAGACGTCTCATTGTTGTGTATTTTTGTCGTGCAGCTGATCCCAGAGTTTTATGGAACCGACTGCAGCTTCCTGGAAAACAGGCTGAGTCTGGATCTGGGCAGGAGGCAGAACGGGTGCTTGGTTGGGGAAGTGGTTCTCCCACAGTGGGCGTCAGGTAACGTCAGCTGGATCCAGGTGTCATGACGTCTGTTTGCTGCTTTTGTTTATTAATCAGTGATCGTTACCGATGAGTGTATTTACCTTGTCGTGATTCCAGATGCCAGTGACTTCCTTCAGAAGCACAGGACGGCGCTGGAGAGTCAGTTTGTGTCGGAGCATCTCCACGAGTGGATTGACCTGGTGTTCGGCTACAAACAGAGAGGCAGTGAAGCTGTGGCCGCTCATAACGGTAAAACACAGAAGCTGCTGTGAACGTCACACCCACTGAGAACAAACACACTCACATCTGTCTCGTTTTGTTTCAGTGTTTCACCCTCTGACGTATGAGGGCAGCATCGACTGTGACAGGTATCAATAGAAAACACCTCCAGTGTCGAGTGTCACACAATCATTTGTTTTGGATCATTTACCAAACCTGTCCTTCTCCGTCTCCGTCTCCGTCTCCGCAGCATCGAGGACCCTGACGAAAGGATCGCCATGTTGACCCAGATCCTGGAGTTCGGTCAGACGCCTACGCAGCTGTTCAGCAGCCCCCACCCTCAGAGGATCACACCACGCTTTCACAACATCACCCGAAGCTCCAGCTTCACGTCGCCCAGCAGCGAACTGTCTCCAGGTAACACACACACCTGAAAAGAAATGTCACTGCTCCCAAGTGTATCTCTTGATGGGAATCATCTAATCTGTTGTAAATAATACTATCAATATAATAAATGGGTAACACTTTATAATAAGTACACACTATTAAGAATTAGTTAAGCATGAATTAATACTGAGTCCTTCAGCTTCTCCGAGCGAGGACTCGTCCTTTGAGGACCTGACCGAGGAGAGCAGGAAGCTGGCCTGGACCAACATGGGCAACCTGACGCCGGTCTCCAGTCATAAGATCCATAAAGAGTAAGTCAGAAGGACGTCAAGACAAGTTAACAGCAGCAATGAAATGAAAACTCTGGTTCAGATTTGAGGAAGTGCGAAGAAATCAAAGAGGCAGCCGCAGAGTTTTTAAATAGTGAATGTGAGGACAGGTGGCTGCTGGGAAACTACTCAGTCCAGGTTAGAAAAACAAGACAAAGCCATTTGGAGATGTTGTCTCTCTTTCATCTCAGTGTTGCCCTCAGTTAACTACAACAGTAAGGCTGCTACATGAATGAATTAACCCTCCTCCCTCCATGTGTTGTGGTAAACAGGGCTGTGACAGGCGTCGCTGTGACCCGAGATGGAGCATCTATTTTCTCCACATCCCAAGGTCTGAACATGAATCTTCAGTCTCACATGTAGTTTATAAGTCAAAGGGAATTTTGTGCATTAAATATTATGTAAAATAGAGCCGAGGTCCAAACCATTGAAGTACAGAGCCAGTGTGACCTGAGATAACAGTGGATCTGTTCTCCGTCTTCAGACTCGACACTGAAGATGTTCTCCAAGGAGCTGAAGGAGTTCCAGAGGAGCATGTCCTTCTCCAACATGGTACGCAGCTCTTCACTTACCTGTTCACCGTCTCTCCTTGTGCTCCCGATTGTGCTCTGACAGACTTTTTTTGTTCCAGGCCTTGTCTTCCTGCCTGATGCTGGCGGACGGTAAAACTGTGGCTTGTTCTTCATGGGACAACAACGTGTATGTGCAGCACACACATGTTGCACATCTGGTGTGGCTCAGATGAGACATTTTCTTTCCTTCTGACTGAATATTTTTTTGTCTCCAGGTATTTCTACTCCGTCCCGTACGGCAGGCGGCAGGACACGCTGATGGGCCACGACGACGCCGTCAGTGAGATGTGCTGGTTTGACGAGCGGCTGTTCACAGCGTCCTGGGACTCAACTGTCAAGGTAGAGTTTTATGAGATGATTCTGCCATATGTGACATATTATCAGTCCAGTTTTTATTTTATTTTTTACTTTTTACCTTAGTATATAATAAGCCTTGGTATATAACAATAAAATGAATTCCCATTTGTCCAATATAAATGCATACTCACAGACACTATAATTTACTAATTATAGTAGTGGAATAAATATATTGTTTTGATCATCTAGTTTGAAAGTCCTGGAGCTCATTTGACTTTTTGTTTTTTTAAATACTGTGATTTTCTGAATGAGGCCTGTAAGTTGTGATATTTTTCTTCTAGGTTTGGCATTGTGCGTCTGACGGCTCCAGTCACAAGAGATCCCAGTTTGAGCTGCTGGCTGAACTGGAACATGAGGCCGGGGTGAGTGAGGACATTAACTTGTCTTAAAAGTGCGTATCCAGCAATTTAAAATACAACCATCAACAAAAAACAGTGGCTAAGGTAACACTTTGTTGTGTTGTGAGTTTTTTTCCTGATCATGTGGTGTTATTTTCTGAAATTTTAGCATGTTTATGTCCTTGTGTGTGTGCTTTCTTAAGTCACAGTGTGTTGAGCTCTCAAAGCCACTGTAGTTTAGTGTTGATTCAATTATAGATTCATTTCAGTCGTGGGTATGTCACATGTTTTCACCCACAATAGTTAAAACCAAATCATGCTCGGAGATGAAGATGCTGTCGCCACTGGAGATCACAGATAATATATACACTACTAAGTTATGTCCCTGTCGTGTTTGTCCATGTCCAGGTGAACACCATAGGTCTGAATCCGGCCAGGACTCTGCTGGTTTCTGGCTCTAAAGACGGCACCGTCACAATCTGGGACACCGGCAGCAATGAATATCTGCAGCAAATCCAGTGCCACACAGGAACCATCCACCACACGGCTTTTAGTCCTGGTATGTGTTCGTCCATGATTCAGCTCGATGTGAAACTGTGTGTGGCTCTGACAGAGGTACGCCTCTGCAGAAATCCCTCTAAAAGACTAATTACATGACTGCACACTGCTCTGTGTTCGCCCTGGAAGGTATCCAGTTCAATAAAAGAGCTCCTTGATTGGATCAGTGGATTTCATCAGAGCCCTCAAGCGGCCTCTCAGTCGGAGGAAAAGAACATTTGCCTTGAAAGGTCAATACAGAGCACAGTAACTGGTTCTGCATCGCTCTTTAAGCACCTTATTGTTTTTGTACCTACAAAGCACTTTAATGCTTTGAAGTGCTGGGAGTGGTTAGATTAGTTTTCTGGCTTGGTTCAGTCGGGTCTTAACTTCCAAAACAGAGAAACTGGGATATGAGTTCCTGTTCTAACTCCCACACTCTCCTGGCAAACAGAGAGGGGGCCTGGACCCTGTTACAGATGTTGACGTTAATGACTTCCATCATGCTTTTCCTCCTCAGATAGTCGACATGTTCTCAGCGTCGGTGCCGACTCCTGCATGAAGGTCATCGATGTCCAGACGGGGATGGTGATCTCAAGTGTGAAAGCCGAGGAGGAGCAGAGGTGCGATCGCTTTGAATTTAAACCTCAGCATCACACATTAGGCTTGATTTAATCATTATTGAACTTTCCTAGCTTTTAAATTTGACTCATGGCCAAATTTGGAGACGAGCTCAGTCCTGTGTGTGTGTGTGTCTCCAGGTGTTTCTGCTGGGACGGGAACTCGGTCCTGTGTGGGGGACAGTCTGGAGACCTCCTGCTGTGGGACCTGCTCAGCAACACGGTCACCAAGAGGATCCCTGCACACTCAGGTACCTCAGCTACACAGCTTTGTGGTTTCAGTCCTATGACAGTAATCTGCTTGTTGCCAGGGTAAATCACCATGGTAACTGATGCTTAACTTATAACCTGCTCCGGTGCAGGTTAATTTCAGAGGATCAGATCAAAAGCTGTCAACAACTGACAGGTATTATTCCTAAAGGATCCAAAAGAGAGATAACTAATTATGACCAATTAGTGGAATCTAAAGTTTTGCTTTACAGTCTATTATGCTAATCTAAAGTTTATGGTGATAAATAAATTAATAGAACATATATTCTTAAATCCTATGGTGTCTTTGGTCCTAGGTGTGTGTTTCCTCTTGCAACCCTCCTACCTGCCTGTTCATCTAGTTTTCATAAGACTGAATGAGGCTTGATGAGATTTTCTGCATTAAAAAAAAAAAAGTTTATTATTGTTATAATAACTGAAGCCTGAGCCAAGTTACTGCAACAAACATGATCTGTGACCAAATCTGCTCCATGATGCAGTTTTGGAGGTTTTACTCTACCTGTCCTACTTGAGTAAAAAGGAAACTGTTCCTCTCTGCACCAGGCGCCGTCACGGCCATGTGGATGAACGACCTGTGCAACACGGTGATCACGGGCGGAGAGGACCGACAGATCATCTTCTGGAAGCTGCAGAGTTAAACAGCCGTTTGCGCACAAAGACTCACACAGTGAAATACACTGAGCAGCACGGTCGGCCCGAGCTTCCTGCAGAGGAGCCGACCGTGGACAGAGACTCACGACGCGGCTGCAAAGAGCTGGAGTTGTCTGACCGTATCCCAGAGCGACGGACGGTCTTTCTCAACTCTTCTCAAACTGACGGCCGTAAACAGTCACGTTAGTCACCTGTGCTATTTTGCATATTGAGAGAAAATGTCCAATTGCAGTTTTGTGCATGAGAACAGGAAGCTAAAGTGCACATGCCTTATTTTCTTACCTATTCTATGTGTTTTATTTTTCCTCATTTATTGTTTGCCATGTGTCAAGTTGCAGTTTCTTTTTTTAAACAAGTGATCATGTGTCTGCAGCTTTACATGTATTTTATCCTGTGAAGTGTCAGAGCTTCAGGCTGCTCAGGTGTTTAAACGCTTACCTCTACAAATACTCTTCTTCTGGTAGTTTCACAAGCTGCAGATTCTTACTGACAGATGTTTTGTTTTTTTAACCCTAAAGTTGCACAGGACACAACAAGCAAGAGATGTTGTTAATAATGTGTATTTACAGGCAAACCATGAAAAAACAGTATTAACCACTTTACCAAGTGAATAATAATTACAATCATGTAGGATTCATCCAAAGACAGTTCACCAAGTGTTTTTTTAAAGAGGAAAAGGAGAAACCGCAGACATCCGAGGGTAGGAGGATTCATGCACCGTCTCAGTGAGAAGTGAGATTTTAAAGTCATAATAACCCATCGCTCGCCTCATGTAGACGTGAAAGTTGTGTAAGTCTGTTTCTTCCTGGAGAACAGAGATTGTGACGACGTCAGTTTTGATTTGTTCCAGCGATGACAAGTTTTATCTAAAATTGTTTCAAGCTCTCTAAATTCTGGCATAAACTGACTCAACACACTGTGTCTGTGTCTGATGTTTATCTGCATCCAGTTTCTCATTTTAATCTGCATGTTTGCTTTTTTTTTAGATCTATAAACACTGATGACAGCTTTACGACAGCAGATGGCGCTGTTTGGCCGGTGTCAAAACACTTCATCCATTAGGAATAACGCAGTTGTAGTAAACAGTTTAGTTGGTTTTATATAAAATGATTCACAGTTTTACATTAACACACTTGAAACATGACGTTAACCTCAGATTTAGATAGTGGCACAGTTCAGGTGAAACTTTTGTCTCCATTAAAGAGTCTACACAGGTGGATATCATCAGATTAGAGCTACACATTTCCTGTTTCACTTCTGCTTCTCATTTCAGAACAACTTTCTGGGTTATATAGAAGCTAGAAACTGGAAGGAAACCAGTTCTCTCTGGCTCGTACACCTGTGACTTTCAGTAGCTGGTGAACTGCACATTATATGGAACAATATGGATTTGAAAGAGCGAGGCTCAGAAGCATCACACATCCTCTTCTCATTTTTACTCTTCATTTTCCTGTGGGCAAGAAAAAAAAGGAGAAATAGGTGACGTCACAGCTCACTATGTGTTCATCAGTGACAGCTACAGGTGAACGGAGGCGACTTCACTACCTTTCATGCCGCGGAGGCTGGCGAAGGCCTTCAACAGTTTGGGCGTTGGAGGTTTTGTTCCAAACAGAGTCAAACCTTTCGGCTTCTCCTCAGGAGGTTTAGCACCGGCAGGACCTTTGGCTTTGGTCAGTTTCCTAAACAATCGCACAGAAACAATCCACAATGAAGCTTCGTGTTACATTTCCATTTATGGGTTTGACTGTTTCACAAGCTCAGCAACTCACTTTCCCTTCCTGGCCAACACCTTCTGGGACTCGGGGTAGTGGACCAGGATGTCAAACAGGTCCTTCTTCTCCAGGACGAAGAGGTTGGCGAAGCCGTGTGCTTTGACGTTGGCAGTTCGCCTGTTTCCTCCGTCTTTAGCAGACTGTAATAAGCTGTTGAGAGGAAATATCACATTTGTACAGTGTTCAGGCCGTTTTGCAGTGATCTCTATCATATCTCCCATTTTTTTCACTTGTCTTTCATAAGACATAATAAAACTCTACCTTCCCACAGCAAAACAGATTATTAAAATACATTTACAGCCATGAGATGGTGTTACATAATACACACAAGGTTCTTGTGTTAGTGTATGGAGAAATCAACTAGAGGGAAATTTGAAGGCTTTAATTCAGATTTAGAGTTGGGTTGGTAATGATTTTCGCCCCTTGTGGCCAAAATTTGTATTACACAGCACTTATTTCCTTTGCAGAGAACCAAAAAGAGGCAAGTGAGTGGCAAAATGTCCCACAAAACATTTATTTAAAACTTGACCCTTTATTAAGTACTTAACTTGCTCTTTAGGGCGCTGTTATTAAAGATGAAACAAAAATAGGGCAATGGGAAAAGAATAGGCTTTGAAAAATGACAGTGAAAACACAATCTTTCTGAACGTCCTTACCACACACTCCTTCGCACTCACCTGATCTCTCCGAACACAGCGCCGGCCTTCAGAGTGACGAACACGATGCTGTTGTCGGGTCCTCCCACCACCTGCACCGCTCCGCTTTTAATGATGTACATCTCTTTACCGATGTCGCCCTGCACACACACACAGGCCAGCACCACTCTCATATAATAAACTTCTGCTTATATTTTTGGGCATTTGACACAAACACACACACAATTACACCAACTTTCTTCACAACAGGCAGGTAGACGATTGATAAGATAATTGATAAGATAAGCTAATAATAAAGTTTTAATAAATCCTTTATAAAGGTAGTTTTATTGTAAAGTGGCACCACTTACTGATCTAGAAAGAGAGACTCTGCTCAGGTATTTCATCTCTAAGCTGTAACTGCAGCTGTAACAACTATGACTCACCTTCTTCACAACAAAGTCTCCAGGCAGGTAGATGATCGACTTGAGTCTCAGCAACATGTCCACCAACATCTGCTGGTCACAGCCCTGAGGAGACAGGAGGAGTTCACAGGTTAGTTTTCAGCTCTGTGTGATTTCATCTCTAACAATTTTGCATCTTTGCGTAAAAATAAAAATACTTTCTATTCAACGAGCCCATGTTTAATCCGATTGTTAATTTCCTTTGCAAAGTGAAACCTCTGTCACCTGGAACAGTGCGATCTTCTGGAAGGTGCCCAGGTTGATGTCCACAGCGATGGCTGTTTTCATCACCAGAGGCATCTTGTCCAGCAGCTCCGACTCATCTGGAGGGGGACAGACAGTGGAAATGAGTCGAGAACTTTTTTTTCTCCTCCCTGTTATTTCTGGGATAATGTTTCCTGATATTTACCCAGCATGCCCTGAGCGGCCCACGTGTAGTTGTACCAGGTCCGCACTCTGTTCTGGACCACCTTGTTGATTGAATATGTGTTCATGTAGGCGACACAGCCGTCCATTGATGCGCGGAAATAGGTCTGACCTGCTGTTGCTGCTCCGATGACGTCTCTCATCTGAAAGAGCGATGGATGGAAGTGGTTAATATAACAACAGTCTAGGAAAACTGCTACAAATCTGAAATCAAAGCTGATCCCCCTGGAGTTTATGCCTGAGATGATAAAACTCTCCTCCGACCTGTCCGATCAAACTAGAGAACACGAAGACACCAGTGAAGAAGTTCGCCATCTGGAAGCTGATCTCAAAGGTGGTCACAGGCTCCGGAAGACCCCCGATGTTGATCAGACTGCGGACGGCGTAGTAGTAACAACGCAGGTACCTGTGGAGGGGTAAAGAAAAACAAGCATTAAAACAGGTTACTGATGAATGGGCAGGTTGAAAGTGTGAGGAGGGGCGAGGAGGAATCCATAAAGGACAAACACACAACAAGAATCAATCCAAGAATAATCATCCACATGTATGTCGGTGTTTCAGCACCATGGAGAGCGCCAACAGCAACATCAACACAAAGGGAGGAGAACGTACGCCGAGCCCTTTCCGTCGTACACCCACGTGGTCGACCCGAGACCCTGGGACAACGAAGCCACGTAGAAAATACAGCCGTTGAGGTGAAGCATGAAGAGCAGGTAGCCTGTGGTGCGAGCCACTCTGCAACACAAAGACAGCAACATTAAAAACACAAAGTGAGGCACGTCACACAAGTGCTTAAACTACAACATCTGTGTGTGCATGCACAGCTGGAGGCTTTTTAACACACATCCTCCTGTACCTAACTATATAATGATATTATCATGATACTGAGGTCACCATATGCTATTTTTTTGGACCATTTTAAACATTTTGCTATGTATCATAGTAACATGTTGTGATATTTTGTGATTTAAGTTAAATCATTGTATTCTTGGAAAATAGACAAAGTGATCAACACACTCTTAAAAAGTAATCTAGTATAGTAGTAGTAGTAAAAACATTCAATTGGCCTGATAAAAGATGGCACCAACCGTGTAAATTACATGTTTAACAGAAAAACCCCCCAGAAAAAATCATATGAAAAATGCATTGTGTGCTTATTGTGACATCCTGTGTAGTACACAAATAATCTACATGAATAAAGAAGTGTTTAAAACCTGTATGAATTTGCTCTATTGATCCTTTTTTTTTTTTTTTTACCTCCAGATGTAAGCCTTCGCCATGATGCTCTCCAGTCGATCACTGAACTCAAAAAAGATGTCAATCTAGAACAGAAACACAGAAAACAAGCTTGAAACTTTAAGTCTCGTCTGGTTTTGTAACTTATTTTTTTTAAAAACAAGTTACATTGTCAGTAAAGAAGGAGCAGCTGTGCCCCCACCCTGATGAAGCGGTTCAGTCGATAGACGGAGGTGAACCTGAAGTACAGGCCGAGCAGGTCGAAGGGGATGATGCTGGCCATGTCCACCTGTACACACAGGAAGAAGAAAAGGTTACACACCAAACATGATAGTTCAGGATTATTCGCTTCAGTAAAAAAACAAAAAAACACCAGTTCAACTAAAAGTAAGTAGGAAGTCCTTATTTTGAATTTCTGCTGCACATAAAGTATTAAAGTGCTTGACACTCATTCTGAAAGCAACATTTTCCATCTTACAGTGCATCAATATTTTGCATCTTGATGGATCGTTAGAGCTACAACAGAAAAAACTTCTGTAAAGAGACTGTGAAACGAATACAAAGAAGTAGCTTATGCCCCGCCCTCCAACCCCGGACCAATGGAAACAAAGACTCAGGAATGTGGACGTATAGAACTGTGGATGTATTAAAACAGGACTTGTATATCAGTGGTTCTCAACGTGGGGTCCGGGGACCCCCAGGGGTCCTTGGGGGAGTTCAAAGGGGTCCCCAACTTTTTCTTGAAATTCTACCACTTTTTTTTTTTTTTTTGGAGAATTTCTAAAAAAAAATTTTTGAGAATTAAATTTCTTTTTTTGAGAATTTTTTTTTTTTTTTTGAAAATTCAATTTTTTTTTAGATTTTCTATTTTTTGTTTTTGAGAATTACATTTTTTTTTTGAGAATTACAATTTTTTTTTGAGAATACTTTTTTTTTTGAGAATTGACCACTTTTTTGTGTAGAAAATCACCTTTTTTTTAAAAACCTTTTTTGAGATTTTTTAAAACCACTTCATATTACAAATGTTTAAAAATTATACCACTTTTTTTTCCAGAAATGTCTTATAATATTTCCAAATATTTCCAAAAATTCACGCCATTGGCCCTAATTTGAATGTACAAAAAAAGTAACATTATCCAGTCTCAGAACAAGTATTTCTGGTGTTTGCTTAAAAAATTTGTCCAATGGGGGTCCATGGTCTAAATTGTGTCAATTTAGGGGTCCTTGATGTAAAAGAGGTTGAGAACCACTGTTGTATATCTAGCAACATTTGAGTGTTTCATAAACTGAGGTGAATAGGAGAAAAAAGGGGAAAAAAAGACAGAGAAAAAAAGACAAATTTGAGCTTCAGCTTCTCAGTGTGAAACAACAGTAAAACACTTTCACCTTAAACCGCTGTGATTTCCGATAGTGGATCTTTGTCTGCTCTCTGTCTTTCTGCAGCAGAGGACAGAGGTTTGGGTTAATCACAGAAAACGCCACAGTGCAGAGGTTAAAGGTCGTTGACGGTGGTGATGATGCAGCAAGCTGGGCGACTTACGATGATGTCACCGGCTCTGACAAACTGAAGTCGCGGCTGCCAAATGATGATGTCGATGAAATTAATAAGGTCGCTGAGGAAGTCAAAAAAGATCCAGAAGGGCATGGCGTAGGGGGTGTGGTACGGGAACGCTAGGCGGGCGGTGATAAACCACACGTTGTAGTTGTACGCCACTGCTACCAGGAACAGCCAGGCGATGTAGCGACGGTCTGTAGACAAAGAGCCAATCACATTTCAGTATTTCTGTGAGCAGTTAACCTGGGCTGTCAGGTGGGTGTCACTGTCACCTACCTAACGGGTCGAGGGTGTTTCCCAAGACCGCATCCATCTTCTCCTCGATTGGACGCAGGAGGACTTCGAAGCAGGCGCAGTTGATGTCCGGGAGCATCTGCGCCGCCTTCCTGGCCTCCTCCGCCAGCCTCTCCTCCTCCGCCTTCTTCTCAGCCTCCAGCCGCTTCTCCTCATCCTTCTTCTTCTTCTCCTCAGCCTTTTTAGCCGCCTCCTCTGCCTTCTTCTTGTCCGCCTCTTCTTTCGCAATCCTCTCCTGCTCCTTCAGCTTGATGTAGTCGTCCTTCTTGTAAATAGGTGCTACACAGTAAAGACACAGAGGTGGTGCAGGGTTGAACAGCTGGGTTTTGTTTTCTGGCTCTGTGCTGCGATGCGTTCACTGTACTTACTGACAGGTGGGGTGATTTCTGGAGAAGTGGCATAAGGATCTATGGCCTTCTCTCTCAGCATCTCTGTCCTCTCTTTTAACCTCTCGGTCAGAGTCCTGAGTGTGTCGTCTGTGACGCGGTTGTAGACGACGGGTGGAGGAGGAGGAGGTTCTTCTCTGAAAACAGACAGAAAAGATGCCAGCACATAAGAAAAAAAATGCAAAATGACCTGGAGAATAATTCAGGATTCTCAATAAATGGGACAATTGTGGCTTATTATTAGCAGCAGCATGGTAATGTTATTGCTGTCACTATTAATCTGCTGTTGTGGGATAAAAAGGAGACACACATGAGCTTGTTAAGAAGCTTTAGCTCCTTTAGAAAAAATTAGAGCTTCTAAGAGGAAATAGGACTTTAATGAAATACATCTTTTTTTTTCTTTCCGAGGCAAGAATAAGTAGCTGACTTGCAAATGAATTGAAATCCTTCGAAAACTAAAAATATTA
>JARUPV020000079.1:0-25000 GCA_030347415.2 Decapterus maruadsi | reverse complement strand
ATAACTGCTGCTGCAGCAGCATCGCTCTGTGTTCAAGTGGAGAACAAGAGGCGAGGCCTGAAGGATCCAGATCAGAGTCAGAATCTCTCAGTGCATGTGTGAGGAAGTCGACATGCTCATCAACATGTCTTGTCAACAACACGCCTCCTTTCTCAGTCTTAACAGAAAAAAGAAAAAGAAACAAAAAAACAAAAACAAAAAAAAACAGATGGCTCCAAGGACAGAGCTCCACCGTGGGGCTTATATGGAGGGAGATTATTCATATCTGCCTCTGATGCATTTACATAAAACGGGGGCAGTTGGCTGCTGTTCATTGCACCCAAAATAACCTCTCTATTATTTTTTTTGCATTGTCTTATCAATGGGAAATGGGAAGCTGCAGTTAAAAGATAACTGCAAAGTGATTCAATCAACCAATATATGTCTCTATATCTATATATCTATATAAATAAAGGCCCCACAGCAGAGCTCTTGTGTAAAGCCCACCAAAATGAAGTGACCCTGTATGTAGATCGCCACCAGATTCCCAGTGCACAACACTCTGATCAACAGGCCATGTCTGTGGTTCAGTATGAATATTAGTTAACGGAAAAATACATACTGAAATTAATCAGGTTAAAAAACAAAACATAGGGATGCCCAGATCGTATAATAGTGTTTTGTCATAGCAGCTGGTTCAGCGTTTATTATCATTACTATTATTAATAATAGGATAATGAAAAAATGTTAAGCCCATTCAATAGGTAAATACATAACTCAATGGCATTATGCTAACTAAATAGGATTTCGCATCACATACAGGCTGCATTTGAATACAAAGGCAAGGAATAAAATAAATAAATATGCCTTGGAAAATGGCTTACAGCCCCTGTGTGTATTTAATCTCTCGTGCATTTAAAAGCAACATGGCAAGAACTGCAGTTATATATACTATAAATCATTTTTAGGGTGATTAAGAGCATTAAGTCTGATCTAACTGTAACTTCGATCGATCAGGGCATCCCCCGTAAACAAGTACGACCAGCAGCAGCATCGTGGTGCAACAGGTTTTTAAACACTGCTGCAGGAGACTGATGGAAAGTAAAGTAAGACAAAGCAAACCCAGTTATGGAAGATGGTTTGCTCTGTTCTAATTGGTCCAATTACAAACCAGTGAAGTTGTAGCTTTTGCACCTTTTCTGTTGCGTAAACACAAGCACAGACTCACAGACCTGGGAAGAACAGGCTGATGTGCACGGAGTCTGTTTGCCTCCAATGTGATGGTTTTGGGTTTCTTTTAATGTGATGGTTTCATGCAATGAGCCCTCAGCCCCAACAACTAACGAGACGTGACCTGGCCACATGACATGATGCACGTGTAGCGGAGGTGCTATATATTTATATATCACAGGCTCTAATACAAAATGTAGGTAACAATTAAGTTTCTTCCATCATGAGGAGGAATCCACAGCACTCAAGTTTACAACCAATACTGAAGTAGGCGTCATGATGGACTGAAAATCTCACTTTCTACTGTAACAAACCTAAGACTCACTGTTTAAGTCAACACTTGAGGGTGGGAATTAATACTTAAGACAGCTCAGGCTTGGTAACAGGGCGAGTAGAAATGTTTTCTTCTCTGGCCCTTTGTGTACTTACCTTCACTATTCTACCTCTGATTCTTTTCTTTTCTCCTCATCTAAATCTGCTTTTTTTCCCCTCTCTTTAAGTCTGTTCTGCCCTGTCATTGTAGCCACATTAAAAAGTAACCCCTTCTTTAAAAAAAAGAATAATAAAAACTTAACCAAAGACATCCTACACAGGCTTGTTGCTGAGGCCGTATTGCCAGGAGCATGTGGTAAAACGTGCACCTGCAGCCTGGTGTTTTAGCAGAGGGTAATGTAACTACACTGGTCCTACAGATTTAATATTAAAGTAAAGCCGTCAACTTCTTGTTTTTATGAACCCAATCCCCTTGTGAGCTTGCCTATCAAATATAAAAAAAATTGCGCTGCGCCTCTGTTCTATATAACGGAAAAACCTCAATAATACTCGTCACACAGTTGCATCTTCTATGTAAAATCCTCAAACTCTGGTCATTGGTGGTTTGTGCCACTTGTGTCCTCTCCCTCTCTCCTTCAGTGCCAACAGTGGATGCAGGTGCAGTGTTGTCCCCGGTGTGAGAGGTGAGGCGTCTGGGCCTCGGCTCACCTGAAGGCCCGTCCTCTGCCTCTGGGTGGTGTGTAGCCGCTGTAGTAGCGTGCACGCGACGAGAAACTTCCTCCCCGTGATCGGAAGCGAGCCCGTGGGAAACCGCGGTCTGTGGTGCTGATACCTGGTCTGTTTGTTCTCTTCGCGCCCACCTGAGGAGCAAGGATTGAACAGGGGGGGACGGTTACAGAAACAACTCAATCAAAAGTGTCCTACTGCTTATTTTAATACTGTTCGGTATCAATTGTTTCTCTGGTGTGATCGTGTATGTAAAGTCTCTCCATTGAAACCACACTGCACACTTAGCACAGTTTCACCACAGAGGAACGGTAAACAAGCTGTTGCCTGCAGTGGAAACTGTTCTTGGGTCAGGCAACAGGAGTTAAAACTTTGTAAACATTATTTTCTTAAAGAGACATTTTGGCAAATTGGGCCATTGCCATAATCCCTATAGTTTTAGGAGTAGGTTCGTTACCTTTAATTGTCGGTGCACGCTATTTGGGGAGTGGCAGAGCAGAGATGTGAGCTGCTCAGATCTATGCTACGGAGGCTAATAGGATCTCTTGGTTTCCCTCCTCGAACTCATCAAATATACAATCTAACAATTCCAAAACAGTCTGGTGGACAAGTTGTGACCTGCACATTCACCACGCTATGTGATAATAACAGGACATTACGAGACAGAGTTGTTTTCGAGGCAAATGCAGAGACTGCTTGCTGAAAAACTGCCCCTGACTGGAACGCTAATCAGCAGTTTTGTATGAATTTACCTCGAAAACAACTCCGTAGCGTAGCTCTGAACAGCTCGCAGCTCTGCTCCAAACCTACTCCTAAAACTATAGGGATTATGGCAATGGCCTAATTTGCCAAATGTTGATCTACCCCCCTTTAAGTACAAATGACAGGACCACTCGGCCAATCAGAACAAACCCAGAGTGACTGAAGTTGTTTTTGTCCTGTTGCTCCATCAGCAGCTGCTACGTGGTGCTGATTTTCCAGCTGTGATTACTTCACTGCCGGTTCATTTATTAAATGATCCAAGTATTATTCACTTCCTCTCACGCCGGTGTCACTTTCTTTTCTTTGATATCGCAGCACGAACCTTTCAGCTGTTCTCCATTAAAAAAATATATATTCAAAGAGCTGAAACGGGACAATCTCTTACCTTTATCTGCCTTCCTCTGAAAAGGGACTCGTCCAAAGCCATGGCTGTCCTCACAGACTCTTTGTCTGCAAACTCAATGTAGGCAAACCTGCGGAGGGAAAAACAGTGTCATTCATGTGGAAAACGTCTTGGGTTATGAAAAGAAATCTACTTTTTAAAGCATTCAAGGCTGAAATACAAGAACAATTAGCTGGCAAAGAAAATCTATTCTCCTACAGGTGAATAACTGACTTCTAGTGGGAGTTAATTTGACACCAATTTGCTTCTTTTCAAGTAAAGATATAATTGCTGCCAACACGTTCAATCAGCGACTGACTGAATCTGGTTGCTTTTGTTAAAAGAAGCCAGACTGAGTCAAGGCTGTATCATCTGTATTGATGCTCAATGAAATCTGTCCACCCACAGCGAACCTGTGCAGTGTTTACCACAAAGATCATCCACGCATTCATCTGCTCCACAGTGAAGAGTTATATACTGATGATTATTACCCCTTGGGATGCCCTGTGTATTTGTCACACAGGATGGTGACTCTGTTTACTGAACCGCAGCCATGAAAGTGAGCCTCCAGCTCTTCTGCCGTGGCACCGTAGTCCACCTGCGGACACAGAAAGATGACAAGTCAGACATCACAACAACCACTTTAATAACACTGCCTTAAGAGAAAACATAGTGCGGATGAGGGGGGAGGATAACAGACAGCTCTGAGAGAGCAACAGGCCTCCGTGGCAGTGACCGGGGACAAAAGAAGTGTTGGCCAGGTGCTTCACCAGCTCAGTTTTATGGCAGAACAGCCACTGTTTGCCAGAAGGCACAGAGCAAACTGAATGAGAGACTTTGTTCCAGTGGAATCAAAATTAGCTCGTTTCACGCTGTGTTGGGTACAACCCAAGCAACTGCACTTGGGGCTCTTTTTTTCCAGCAAGGCAGCCCAGATAAAAGCTTCGACAGTAAAGAGGTTTGTCTTCAAATGTTCTCTGGATACTACAAAGCAATATTTACATCCTGGAGTGACTTAAATCCAACATTTGTTGCAGGACTTGAAAACTTCTTTTGTCTACGTCCCAATGTTAGCTCAGAGCTTGAGTAGTTTTGCAACGGAGAATGAGAAGAAAAAAAAGAGGGCACAGTGGGACAAATATGGTCAGGACAGCATCAGAGAGAGACAAAAGACTGTTACCCACATTTCCGACATAAATAGATCTGCCGTCTGCTTCCATCTTCTCCTCGATGGACATGATGACGGGGCCGACTGCACAGAGAGGAGAGAGGAGAAAAAGAAATATACATGAGCACCAAAAGAGGATCATGTTATAAAACCAGGTGTGTCTAAAAGATGTGAGGTCAACGGCATCATGAGCATGGATGAGTGGTGCATGAAGCACGGGTCTGAGGCCTGGGTGAGGAGGACAAGGCGCCCGGCTCTTTGGCATAGCAGCCATCTACTGGCACACTGCAGTCATTTGTAATTCCCCCATTGTTAAATTTAGTCTGCTGCCATGGCACAAACGTGCTCTACAGAACAGACTCATGCACTGACTACTGAATGAGTCAAGTTATCCTAACCTTAAACTACCTACCTAACCATGGCTGTGATGGAGATCTAAAGAGCTGGATGAAGGAGTTGTAAAGAGAAGAGGTATTTAACACTGCATGATGCATCAAGGGGAGTGGTAATGGGCAATTACAGACATTAACAGGTCACTTAGGGTCATGAGATCACAACTTACATTGGGAAAGTATTCCCAAGTGATTCAATCACACATAAATGTTTGAAGCAAAAAACCCACATCTAATCAAACTTAAGATGATGTATATTATCTGTCTGAGGCACCTCATGCTCTCACTCAAATGTTCACATCTACTCGCATTCGCGCTACTGATAAGAGCCTTGCTGCAACCTTGGTTACTATGGTTACTGCTGATGGGAATGGAGCAACTGCGCACTGTCTTGGTCAGAGAGAAACAACGAACTATGCTAACTTGAAACTTGACCTTGTGTGTTAACTGGAGAAATCCCATCATATCTTCAATGCGATTTTCTTCAAATTTGGACCAAATTTGGTTTTTGGTGCCAAAAGTCAAGGTCATCATGACCTCAACAAACATATTTCTCCCACTACTCAATTCATGGGTTAATTATTATAAAATAAAGTGATGATTCCTTCAAAGTTTTCTCTACAAACGAGTCTCAACAGAGCTGGATGTAAACAGCAACTTGCCTGGTTGGCAGAGACGCACAACCACGGGACAGTGGTCTCATCTCAGATGTCAACACAACATCGAGTACACAAATAAAACCACTGATGAATAGGTAACATTAGTGCATGGGGAATCACTTCAGGCCTGTTGTATAGACTGTATTTGTCTCTGCAAGGTGCACTGTATTGTATATACTTTACGTTGACACTTAGTATTTGAATACTTACTTTATCTAATGTGTGAGACTGAATTTAGGCACAAAAAGGAGAGAAGATTACCATGGTGGGGTGGAGAGGTGGGAAATGTGAACAGATGGGGAGAAAGAGGAGAAGTGGTTTACCCCTGTGGGGGGAGACAAAACACAAACCTGGTGGGGGGCTGAGATTCATCTGTTTCTCCACCTCGTTCTGCAGCTCCTTCAGCTTCTCTGCCTCTTCCTCCATCTCTCTGACCCGAGCTTTAATTGCCTCCAGCTCCTGCAAGGCAAACACAAAATCAATTAAGAGCTCACAGCAGAGGAGGAATACACCGAAACATTTACATGATGCCGCACAATTACACAATGTGGGTTTGAGTGCACTAACAAGCGCTGGACCAACTAACATGTCAAACCACAAAAATGCAATCGTGAACAACGGGTGCCCTTACAACCTCTGGTAACGGCACAGTGGCGAGGTGTAGTACAACTGTGCAGTCATAACACGACCCTGATCTTAAAAAAACATTACAAATGTGTGTTGTTTCTGGTTGGACTGCCTCTCGCACACATTTTCGCTGTGTTTCTCAGCCTGTGTGCGATTGCCGCCACCTCCTACAATCTTAAAAGTTGACCTTAGAGCGGTTGAGATTGAGCGGCTCATCCAGCCCTGTCGCATCGGAGCAGCATCAACGGTGGATATGCAAAGTGTGCCACATTCAGTTTTTCACATATCCAGTCACTTCTCGGTTGTGCATAGAGCCGACATTCAGACACACAACACAGAACGCGTGATAAATACATAAGTAATCACGACTCAAGTTTACCATGCATGAACAAACTCTACAAGCACATGACACTAATGAAAAATGTATTTATATAACATTTCTAACACCAGGATTAAAAGGCATTTGAGGACATCCTTCTCGGGATCATGCTAATGTCTTAATCAAGCACCTGACACATCATATTTAAATTGGTATATTCATCAGTGAGACGTTTATCACCTGTGAATGTATTTGGGGTAATGAGATCGGACAAGAGTGTGACCCACACAACGGCTGCCAAGAAATTACATATTCCTGTGGTGAGCACCGAGACTGGAGCCGACCCGACCCTCCTGTCTGCCTGTGGTGCAGTGCAGCACAGTGGGAGTCGCTCCAGTTCCGTCCCGGCTTTCTGCCTGTACCGAGAGGAAGGGGGGGTATGTGTGTAATAAATGAACAAATGGCTGCAGGAGCGGGGGGAGAGACGGACAGCCCATAATATAATCAACGTAGTCAACCTGCACAATGGCACGTTGCTCGTGATTGTACCACCATCACGTGCCTGATAACCTGTCACACATCAGATGTCGCCAAGCCTCCTGCACATCCTCACCCACAAACACACACACACATACAGAGGGGACCAGGAAGGAGAGGGGTAATCCACACTCACTGCTGAAATAAGCCACCCGGCACCGACCAGCCGTGGCTTTTTTTTGTCGCATATTCGTGCCAGTGCCCCCCACCCTTCCTCCCTCCATCCATCCAACCCCCTTGTTCTCTGTGCTCCAACAAAACAGTACAGGATGCAAAACCCAGCCCCTCAAATACCGCAGCTCGCAACTTCTGCGTCGTCAGCCCCGACACCCGACAAGGCAGGAGGAGGACTATATCCATCCATCCATCCTCCAACCCACCTGGACCTGCAGCAGCTGCAGCACCAGCAGGAAATAAAACCAAAAAATTAAATGTAGGCCGAGTCTGAGCCACCACACACACACACAACAGGGCAGATCTCATGCCCACCGATGATGCCCGACACCGGGCGTCGTCCACAGTAACAAGACTAGACGTGATCAGGTGCATGAGAGCACATCTCCGCCCCGGCTTTGTGTTATAGAGCCGGCCGGTTGCAAAGCTAAAACAAGGGTCCCTATCATATGGCTATCCCATGGTAATAATCATCATCATCATCACACCCTGACGCTAACACAGGCTAACTCGGGAGATCCAGATGCAAATGCCGCAGTTAGGTCGTGGTCGGTAATAATAATGGCCGACAGTCAGACAGCAGGGTCGCTGGCCATTTCAGCTGCAGCACTTGATGAGCTCGAGCGGCGGGCGGACGTTTTTGTAGCCGCCGGATCATTAGCGCGAGCAGCTCACGTCGGCGACAGAGACTCAGCTTTGCAGGCTGCATAATAATAATGGTGGCGGTAGATGGAATAAAAACGTGCCATTACCGTAAGCAAGTCGCCTTGTAACCGCAGGTGGACTCGCACAGCGGTGGGTTAACAGCAGCGGCCTGTCCTACCCTCGCCCCTGACTGTCTCCTGCTCCTCCGTCTCGCATTTTTTTTTATTGCGACGAGGATTTTTTTCCTCCCCAGCTGCTCGAGCTGCTGCTCCCTGGCGCAGAGAAACTGGCGCCACTGTTGCGCCAAGATGGCTGCCGACACCACGCATGTCACCACCCATTTCTACTGCACTGCGTGAACCACAATGGCGGTTAATGTCGGCCAAGCGACAGCAGTAACGCAACGCACACGGCATGTGACCCAAAATTAAGTGAGACGAGGGGGAAAAAAGAAACCATTCGCGAAAAAAAACGTTTGACCTGTTAACACGAACTGATTCAACATGACCAACGTGTGGCCCCGGTCTCCATGTGGGCTACCAAGGTTCAGACAATGCCCTTCACTTACCGGGTCTTCGATCGCGGCCTCTCCCTCTTCTAATCCCGGTTCTTCGTCGCCGACACCCGGGTCTTCCAACTCGGGATGTCCGGGGTCCGAATCTAGTAGGGATTCCTCCGCCAGTCCGTTACCGAACTCCGCCATCGCCTTGTTCCAGCTGTACCGACGCTCCTCGTGGTCAAACCAATGCTGCAGGCCCCGACTCTCACGCAGGGGGGAGGGGGGAGGTGGTGGGGGTTACGTTAGAGTGAGCGGGGAGGCGGCGGAGAGAGAAAAAAAAACGGCGGAAAACGCCGCTCAGTAAAGTTAAAATGACAAATAAACTGCGAGTTCCCGTTCCAGCTAGCACTCAAACCGCACACCACGATGGTCGGGGACAACCGTCTTGTCCCGCTGGCTCCAGAAATTGGTCCCGGTTCCCGGTTTATTTACTAAAAACGTGTACACATAAAGGCGAGGACGCGGCGCCGTCCCTCCACTCCAGACATGGAAGCCGGGGGCGGAGTCACGCGGCACTGCGGCCGTTAAACTCTCGCTCCCATTGGTCAGCGCACGATTCGTCACAAATGTCTCTCGCGTCTGCTGCGTTCCTATTGGCTGATCCGTCCGGAAGGGTTAGGCCCGCCCCTCCACATCACATGTGAGCTTTTAATTGGATTAGGCGTCTGTCAATCAAACCTTTGTCGTAGGTCAACGGGCAGAGCCAATGGCTTTATCAGATTGATGAAAAGCGATGTTTTACTTTTGTCGTTGAAACTGTGTGACCACACCTGTGGTTTTATACCTGAGCACAATCAAGCTGCCTTTGGTCTAATCACGGCTTCCTCGGTGGATTAAATGCTTCCTGTAAACGACGTGATCATGGGATATGGTTCCTCTAATTTGGTGGGTGTATCAGAGGTGTTGCCCTATCAGCATTCCTGTAGAGAAGCTCCGTCGTAATAAAGGCAGAGTGCATGCCTAACGCACCATGCAGTTTCCTTAAAACTTAACATTTTGACGTCCAATCTGCCTGGTTATACACTATTCACAATCATTTATATTAGTTTTTAAAGATCAGACCCCATACTGTTGATAATATGATTTTTTTTTTTTACACTAATTACACGACACGCCTGTATATAGGCCTACTGTTTACATAATGAATTTAAAACTTGTGTAACACACCAGACCACATGTCTGTGAAGGCTCTCAGTCATCCAGGTCATTATAGATGTTATAAGTGCTAAAATCAAAGGCAGCTGGACTTCTTTTTGGCTCTTGAATTTGCTCTGCCTCTCAATGTGTCATCCTCATCATGGGTTAAATACCTGGGACTCTCACACCAGTTTTTTAGAAGTGAAAAAGCCTTTTCGGATGAGAGCTGAAACGCCTTCCGGTGCCAAAAAAAAGGCCAGTTGCCTCCAATTTTAGCACTTAACACCAGACCATACACGTACTCATATGATGACTGAACCTGTGCAACACATTTGACCATACACTCTAAATTTAAACCAATGTTAAACACTTGGCCAACACCTATGTAACATACACTGTTCACATGATTTATTTAAACTTCATATAGATATAGCCCCCCCTCCCCAACCGGTACTTCAAATACACAGATGTTCTTTGTTGTTCAACTGATTTTATTTCTTTTTCTGTATATCAAAGAAAGCATAATGGAGACCAAACACAAAAAGGCAGGTACAAGTGAGGAGGAAAAATAAGCTTAATCAAAAATCTAACAAGTCATAACAACACTGCCACTATTATTGTTCAATATTCAAAGGAATACCATACTCGTTCTGAGCAGAGAGGTGGCATTTAAAACCATTATGGATCAATAATAATCAAAACAGTGATGAGTAGTAATGATAAATTGTATAAGTAGTAGTACAGTTATAACAATAGTGATAATCAAAGTGACAAAACATAAGAGAATAAAAAGCAGATCTCCATAAAAACCTATCTAGTTTGGACAGTGCAACACCGTGTGTGTGTGTGTGGGTGGGTGTATGTGTGTGTGTTTGTGTGTGTGTGAGAGAGAGAGATCCCAGTCTTGAGGTCCAAGCACTGCAAGTCCTTGCTTTACACACAAGATACAGTTTCCAACAGAAGTACAGGTTACTACTCATGAAAGGATGTCGTTCCCCTCCTTGTTTTTCTTTTTAAAAACCACACCGAGTGACTTGTCGTCGTGTGAATGGCTGTGTTCGTCTGAAACGTCTGTAAGCTTGTGCAAAAAATTGTGGACTAGTGCAAGTGTCAAGCCGTGGGATGTCCTTTACAGTTTGCATTTACGAACACCTCTCCTGCTCTCTGTCGACCTCAAGATTGCTTTTTGGTTTTTGAATGACAGAAAGCAAAGGGAGGATTACTTTGGAATATCAGTTATTTTTAATATATTTCTTTACAAAAAAGTTCATGTTTTAGTTTTGCATTTTGTTAAAACTATCAATAGTAACATTAATATACAACTTAAATTGAAGGAAAACATCTTTAGTATGTTATGTGTCCTTCAACACAGCACCATCTTATTAGCTCTCAGTCAACACATTTTAATGTTTCCCAATTTGCTTCCAAGATTGAAGTATCCATTAGTCCCTTAAGGATACTGGTAATACCCAACTTTCTCCCTTGTCGCGGTTTCCAGATGTCAGATCTCATTTCACAGCACATACTTTACCAGAATTAGTAACTCTGAAAAACTGAACAAAACATGGGACAGAAAAAAGTATGGGAAACGGCCCACTTCGTGCCCCTTCTCTTTACATTAGAGAGGTTTAGTTTTGACCTAAATAAAAATCTGTTACACCAGGTTTTAATTGCTTCTATCTCATTTGTATAAATACTGAAGTGAATAAAATAAGACCTTAACTTTCCTGTCTTACACACAGTATTCCTGGCAAACAGAACCGTAAAATGTACGCAAGCCTTTCTCAGCCTCCGTGCCAGATGTGGATGAAATTAATTCACAAACATAATGTGAGGATCACCTGGGCTTGACTTGATATACCTGGTGGAGATTTCCTCTTAAGGCTGTCATTATTTCTAGCACATCTACAGTAGGTGTAAAACATTTAATCTTCCAAACAGGTTTGAAGAGCTTTTCTAACATGTTACACATTTGGGTGACTGAAAAGAAATTTTGTCGTAAAAGCAAGTTAGAAGTCCTTGGCCATGAGAGCGAACTTTGCAAGCAGGATTTTTGTTGTGTCCTGGATAAAGAATATGACATTCGCAGATTTTCCACCAGAAATACATTTTTAAAAAAGCATTTCGGAACAGAGCTCTCCTCCATTTGTTCCCAGGTCTGCCTCTTTCACAATATTATGCTCACACCTAAAGCATGTTTTCATTAGACTAGCAAAAAAATCAATTTATTTCACGTGATTTATATTAAGGCATCCAACATGCATTAATGTATCTTTCCATGAAGACACTTTGCATCAGAATGCTTTAAAAACATTTCAAACAATGTAAAATGTGTCAAAGTGCGGTATGCCAGGATTCTACGTTCCTCAGCCTCTTTTTGCTCTATTTGGATTGTCGTGAAAACTGTGAACATGTAAAATGGGGGACAATTCAACAAGCCCTATTCTCTCTGAAGTACCTAGAATATCCCAAGTGAACAGACACAACACCCTTCAGATCACACTCCCATTTTCAAATTAAAAAGTGACAGTCAAACCAGCTCTTCCTCTCCCAATGGTTCAGTCCAGTCATGTTTTATCCAAGCAATCTTTGCTCTATAAGTGAAAGGAGGCATAAGAAAAACAATTCCACAGGAGCAAACTGGGAGTTATTAATGTGAGTATTTTTCGTTATTATCCCAAAAAGAGTTTCCGGGCCCACTGTCAAATGGCCTCGTTCAAAGAGGAAACACTTTTGCATCAGTCTTTAGGGAAGGACAGTTCAAGCATGGCAAGTTGAGTGCCTTTACAAATTATAGGAAGGTCACTGAAGTAAGGTATTATATAACCACAGGGTTAGGACCAAAAGTGTTTGGATAAAGTGTGTGAGGATAAAGAGACTCGAGACGTGTTCATCACTTATCAGACAGCGGCCGATGCAGTGAGAAGCAGCGTGGAAATAGTCTGCTGTGGTGTTGGATTCCAGGTGAACTCTATAGATTAACGGCTTTCGAAGTCAGTGAAGGTTGAGCAAAGGGGGGAGCGGGTGCAGGAGGAGCCAGCTTCAAAAACTAAACAATATTAGCTTTTGAGGATTAGTGCTCAATTTTGTTTATTAAAATCTGAGGAGCCCAAACGGGTCCAAGAATAGTCAGTGTGCAGACCAATCCTGATCTGAGTCTTTAACCGCTGCTGGTGGCTGTCGGTGGAGGCGACTCCATGACCATCTCCCCTCCAGCACCAGCGCTGGAGCTGGTTACCGTAGTGGAATGAGAGACCTGCGAGCCCGACGCAGCGCCGCCGGGTCCGCCGTTTCCCGTGCCGTTCTTGTTGACGAGCGTCGTCGGCTGGCCAAAGTTAGTGGTTCTCAGGGTTGCCAGGTGGCGTGGGGAGAAGACGTGCGCCCTCGCCGCGGCCCGGGATTCAAAGGATACGTTGCAGGCGTCGCAGCGGCCGGTCAGGGTCTCCTTCGGCACTGGCTGGCCGGCCACTGGGGAAGCCGGTGGTTCGGTGACTGTCAGCTGAACGGGTTTGGGCAGGATGGGGCGGTTGGCTTTGAGAGCGTTGTACTGCAAGTAGCTTCCTGAGCTCATGTCGACCTTCCCACCTGACAGGGGAGACTGAAAAGTGGGAGGGTAGGGCGGAGACAGAGAGGGGACAAGTTTAATGTCGAGTCTGTTGAGATGTGAGTTTTGTTACAGGTTTGATTTTATATTTCATCTGGACAATTTAACAAGTCTCTGCTATCCATAAAAATGCATTACTGTCAAGAGTAAAGAGCTCACTGAATATTCATTATGCATTCACATTAATATGACATATTATGGTCCCTTTCTTTATGATCGAGGACATTAAATGACAGTTTGAAAGGAATAATTGATTTACAGTCACAATACAGTTCAACTTAACATTATGTTTATGTAAAATGTTAAATTATTGTCCTTAAGCAGCTTCTAAAATAAAGCCGTCTCAGTTATTTACCTTTCTGTTTCCTTTTCATCACAAAATTACATCTTTCTGCAAAAGTCTTCAATTAAATAAATCAATAAATAAATAAAAAGTCAACGTACCATTTTTTCTTGCTGCAGCCTCCAGCGCTTCTCCTTCGCTCTGGTGTTTTGGAACCAGATCTGCACCACCTTGAGCGGCAGGTTGAGCTCGCTGCCGATCGCCTCGCATTCCATGGCGTTGGGGTGGGCGCAGGTCTCGTAACAGGACTGCAGGATGGACAGCTGCAGGCAGGACAGGTGTGTGCGTGGCCTGCGGCTGGATGAGTGGGGCAGGAAGCTGCTTTCCGACGGGCTCGACTTCACCACGACCGGGGTGGAGGGGCTGGCCACTTTGGCCGAGCTGGGGGTGTTGGGGCTGACCGGTGCGATGCTGGGAGTGGGGGGAGGGGGGATGGTGCGGGGAGCCGTATGGGTGGGAAGAGCCAGTTGTTCTCTTGACAGAGTGTTGATCTTGATGGGGACTTTGGAGGTCCAGTAGTTGAGACCGTTCTGTTTCTGCGGCACCGCTGTCGTCGCGGGCGGCCGGTTGTTGATGGGGGTCGTGGGCAGCTTGGGCACCATGCGGTTAGTGACCCCCGGTCCAGGACCCACCTCGTTTTCATTGTCCCTCTCTTCATCCGTCTTTTCCTCCTCGCTGTCCTCCTGTAGTTTTCGCTTCTGGGCCGGCCGCGGGGCGATGGGGATCGGATCCTTGGGCGGGGGTAAAAGGACGGTCGTGTTGCCTTTGGGCGCAACTTTGACCATGGTGACGTTGCTGGTGGTTTCGAGCTTGGTCTTTGGCACTGCGGAGGCCCCGCTGCCCACGGGGGAGGCTGCGGTGGAAGAAGAAACGACCTCCTTGGGCTTGATGGGAACGGGGATTATTTTTTTAACCACGGCCTGTTTGCCCAGCTCCTTCACGGGCTCCCTCTCCGTCTTCATGAGGGTGCGCACGATCGGAGTCGTCGTAATGCATCCGGTGTTGTTGGGAGCGGGCTTGTTGGAGAATATGGGCTTCGACAGGGGCCAGGTGAATTTGATCAGAGGTTTACCAACTGCTGCCAGGGTGCCGTCGCTGATGAATCTGACCTCACCCTTTCGTTCCCTCGCCCTCATGTTCTGAAACCAAATCTGAACGACCTTCTTTGGAAGGTGGACCCACTCTGAAATCTGTTCAAACTCATGTTTCCCAGGATTTGGGTCTTTGAAATAGCAGCCGTACAGAATGTCAAGTTGTTCAGCTTGGATGATAGTCCTCGACCGTCTCATGTCCCGGTACCTTTTTGCTTTGGACTTCCTTTGCTGCTGATCTTGCTCTCTCTCTTTGTCCTTCTCTCTTTCCTTTTCTTGTTCCCTTTCCAGTAATGTTGAGTTTATTTTCTCTGCTGCCCTCATATAAATACTAGACTTTGTCATGTTATTGCAGTTGACGAGACTCATGCTGCTGTTGGAAGAGGACATGGTGCTAACGGATTCAGGCTTCACTTGTACAACTACCAGACCTTTGGATGTGGGCCTCAGGCCGAGGCCGTCCAGCAGCTGACCCTTCTGTGCTGCGATTTTGTCGGCCAGAGACGATGTGGAAGAAGCTGATTTTGAGCTGTTTTTCCCCATGCTAAGGTCCAGGGCGCCCTCACAGTCGCCACCGTTGGACAAGTAGTGAGAAGCCTGGTTGTGGGAGGAGAGAGACTGCGAGAGAAGAGAGTTGGAAAAGCGCGTGATGGTCGGCGGGTTAGGAAACATGGGTACCTTGCTCACGTCTCCGACCATTGATGGGGTGAGAGAGAGGACGTAGGGGCTGAGCAACTGGGTGGAAAAGTGAGTGAGGGACAAAGGAAGCGAGTGCAGAGCGCTGGTTGGAATCTCATGATGGTCCATTGAGTGAGACAGTGAACCTGGAGGATCCCCTTGAGCCTCCAACTCCAGGTCCACATCTGGATCCTGCCTTTCCTTCTTCACCTCCACCTCCTCCCGCTCAAACTCGCCCTTTCGTTTTTTCCTTTTGGTCCTCTGACCCGCTCCGCCCTCCTCGTCTTCGTACTCGTCCTCTGCGTCGGAGAGAAACACTGTTGTGGAGCGCAGGACCTTTCCTCCGACTGACCCCTTGTCACCGTGGACCTCCCGCTGTGCGTCTCCTTTAGCGGGGCTCTCGGGAGCCTCCCTCAAAGACCCGTTCTGACTTTCCTCATCAGACACAATGACAGAGGTGTAGACCTCGTTTTCCGAGTCGGAGGTGAGGCAGGAGTCTCCTTGACCCTCCCTTCTGAAATCTCTCTGCCGGTGTTTCCCTCTTGTGCTGGACAGATCTATCGCCTGACTCCCCGAAGCTTCAGCGTCATCCTCGCCCTCCGCTATGATCAGTGAGCTCTCCTCGTCGTCGTAGTCGTTGTCCGAGCTGAGGGCGTGTCTTGTGAATCCTGCAAAGCCTTGCAGGTGGTCCAGCTCCGTCGCCCTCTGCCTCTGTTTAGCGTGTCGGGCTCGGCTCAGCCACCTGCGTACCTCGTCCTCCGAGAGCCCGACCTCTCTGCCCAGCGCCTCGCAGTCCTCGTGGGGAGGACTTGCAGCGTCGGCCTCGCTACGCGACTCGAAGAACGCCCAGAGAACCTCAGACTGAAACTCCGACAGCACTGGAAGGTCTGGATAATTAGATCCCATTGTTTTACAGTGGGATCGGGTTTGGTTGTTAATTAAGGCATTTGTACTCGGGCTGGATTTCGGGGTGCCAAGAGAGCCGCAGGGGCTGGTGCCTGATTGTGACTTTTGAGGGGTAGAATCAGGACTAAGTGTAAGATTTAAATTTATCGGGCTGAGGGTTGAGTTGCTGGGCACAGATGCGGAAGGCGAGAGATTGTTATTGCGGAGGCTCTTCTCTGTGCCCGCCGGGGAGAGAGTCTGGCTAGCTGCTTTATCACCTTCCAGGTCCAACTGATTAGCCGAGCGGTCTCCATCTGTTGTGCTATCTCTATGTGCCTTCCCATTGTCTTCGTTATTCTCGGACTTTACTTTGCTCTCCACGTCAGGAGGACACAGTGTAAATTCTTTGCTGTCCTCTTCCTTGAGTTTCTCCGGCGTCCCGTTCTCCTCGTCTTTTATCTGAGCTGAGACCTTCTCTGCCGCCGCCTCCTCGCTGTCCTGTCTCTCTTGTTCTCTCTCACACTTTATAGTCTGTTTTTGTTCTTCCAGGCTGGGCTGCATGTTTGTTGGGACTCCTGCAGAGGGCCAGTGGCTCTGTAAGCTGTTAAGTCTTTGGGTTAGGAGGGCTTGCTGGGCTGTGCTGAGACCTACGAATGGCACACACTGGGCGAGGGGCTGGCCTTGCTGGTTCTCTTGGTGCTGCTGGGTTTGGGCTTGCAGCCCGTTCAAAATCAAGGGCATGACCATTTGAGGCTGAGGCACGAGCTGATGCACGGCGGCGGCACCGGGGGCGGCGCTGGATGCAAACAGTGAGGGAAGGAGGGAGTGTGAGAAGGTGCTGGGACTGGATGTGAGGAGGGTGAGGAAGGCTGAAACCGCCTGAGCCGAGGCCACGGGTGACGTGAGGAGGGAGGGCGCCACCTGACTCTGCTCGTCCTCTTTCGCAGTCGTGACCATCACGGTCCCGGGAACAGCACAGTTGGTGGTGGTCACTAGCGGAGTGGATCCGCTTACGGGTGTGCTCACGACAGCATTCGGAGCAGTGGCGGCGCTGCCTCCTAGACCGGCGGAGGCCGCTGCGTTGTTTGCAGCCTGTGCGACGATCCCAGCGTTTCTGCTGCGGGTCTGGTGCAAGACAGATTTCATATGGCTCTCGAGGGTGATGGCGTGATTGTAAGAGACTCGGCAAACAGCACACTGGTAAGGTTTGTGAGATTTGTATGGCCGAGACAGGACGGGAACCGGCGGGGTTTGGGTATCGCCCTCCCCGCCTGGTTTCGCCGATCCTGTCATCATCCTCTGAATGTGGGATGCGGAGTTGTAATGAACGCTCAAGGCAGTTCTGCTGGGAAAGGTTTCCAGGCAGGCGTTGCATCTGAATGAGCGGGTGTTATTTTCAGCTGGCACGCCGTTTTTACCAACTGACTTTTCACTGGCGTCTGGGATTTCTGTGTTTTCGGTTGCATTTTGCTGTTTGGCTCCTGCGAGTTGATTTCCCTCCTCTTCTGGCTCCGGCTCAGCTTCACCTCCCTCCTGTTCCATTATTCTCTCTTCCTCCATCTCTTTGTTTCCAAGCGTCTGGGTAGCGTCTGAACTCTCGCTCGATTGGCAGGCCTCTGATCTGACGTCTTCAGTGGGCTTCAGTTGCGAGGATTCAGCATCTGATAATAGAAATATACAGATTTAACCATTATGCTCCAATAAATGGGGCTGACTGGAAACAAAACTACACACACTCACACTGAATGTTAAAATCAACGTTTTCTCACCCACCTAGCAAAACCAACCCACGTCAGGGGCGATTTATAAAATAGTAACGAACACATTAACTAAGAAATGCGAGAAATCAATGTTGAGATTTTCTTCAGATGATTTAAATAACATTTAAGGTTTCTTCGCCCTCACCTGAAGACTTGTGAGCACCTCTGTCCTCTCCTGCTCCACTGGCACCCTGTTTTAGAACAGCCTGTTCAAATAAAAAGAGAGAGGAGAAAGTTGGCAAAACGACCACAGCAAACTTAATATTGCAACAGCCCTGCAAGCTGTATGCTGAGTAACTTTTGAGCACCACAACATTTGGGCGTGGTTATATTACGCACACCAACCCCAGCTAGCCTTTAATTAGCAAATTACCCTAAAGGCATATTTTGAGCCTTCTTTCATCTTTCGATAAAATTTCCATTTGTTTCTAAACAACTGAATACTCAACTATCTTGAACCTATTA
Source organism: Decapterus maruadsi (assembly GCA_030347415.2). Lineage (NCBI taxonomy): Eukaryota > Metazoa > Chordata > Actinopteri > Carangiformes > Carangidae > Decapterus > Decapterus maruadsi. Next base: position 6,605 of record JARUPV020000079.1, on the reverse strand, counting down.
CAGATGATGTGTTCACTTAGATGCTTATTTATTTAATGATGTCTACTCAGCACATACTTGTTCTGACATACTTGCTGTCTAATCCAAACAATTAAATATTCAAACTATTACAACAGCGAACATAGTGCTGACTGCCCAAAGTGATTTTGCACAAACAAGTCACGGAAACAGAAAGGCACCACCCTCAATACTCACAACTCAAACTGCTAATTACTAATGTGTTAACTGACTATGTATGTAGAGCTAAACGTATATTTTCCTTGACAATCTTCTCCAACAAACAACACTGATGCTGAATTATGCTGCAGATTCTTGAATTTCAATGAGCACCTAATAAACAAATTTGTTTAATAAACTTTTGAGTGATGTTTATTGATGTATATGACTGAGCAGCCCAGGAGGAGACAATAAAGTGATCAATCTACTGTATGTCATAAATGCACAATAAATACTTCAGTGTGGACAAATACAAACAAATCATAACACTGCAGCATAGAAGTCAACACTGGTTTCATGAAGTTGATGTTTTTATGAGCAAATTTAAATGTCGGTGAGACTCTGTTTGTGATCACTGTTCCTCTTTTTCTCTGTTTTTGGCATATCACCATGTTGTTTGTTATCTCTCTGTATTTCATTTTGTCATTTGTGCACAATCGTATGTTTATTACAGTTCAGGCATTGGCTCCTAAAGCAGTTTTCACCCAGACTGTCTAAAAAAAGGTAACCATCAAGTCAAATCAACATCTTGATGTCACAGAAAAATATACTTAATGGACTTCTGCAACTTTGCTGTTTTTGCAGAGTTTAATCTATCATCTCGCCACCGCAACATCAGCCAGCAACAAGTGGACTAATTCTACATATAGTTCATGTGTAAACTGAATGAAACAAAACAAAACAAAACATGTACAACAGGTATATTTTGGCAATACTACACGGCTGCACTTACAATGTCCAGCAGTCTGTCGACACAAGATGGAAGAACGCTGTGTTGCTCGGTGAGATGCAGAGACAGGCAGGATCTGTCTGTTTGGCCTTTCTGGCAGAGGGGGCAAAGCCACTCTGCCACCCCATCGCTTTCACTGTTAACTGTCTCTCCAGACTCCTCCTGACAAAACAGAAGAAGCATGTTAGAGAATCCTAATCATTATAGAGCTGCCATTAGTTATTTATCAAGACAAAAACAAAAGGAGAAGGAAAAAAAAAAGCATGGTGGGGATGTAATAAAGTTATTTCATACGACTAAAATAAAAACATATTGTTGGCTGGCGCTGGTAATGCCCTGCTGTGTTTAACTATTTGAAACCATACCATTGAATAAGTGTGTAACAATAAAACCGATTCTAGATCAGTATCTCACTCCTACAGGTCTTTGAAGTTTCATTCCTGGCTATTTTTAAACATTAACCATGAAATTCTAGGGTGTTTCCCAACATTTTGTCAGCAGCAGAGCAAACCACAATTGTTTAAATGACACCTCTATAATGTAAAAGAGCATTGATGTAATGCTTTTGGCAGATTGTTGTTTTTTTAATTGTACTGTAGTAAACCGAGATCTAGATAAAAAGATCCATTGTTTCAACTCTCTTTGAATTACATCTAACACACAGATCTGGTATCACATGAGCACATAAAATGTATTATTAAATGCAGAACAGAGCAAGAGGAGAAGCAGCAAATCATAACAATCAATCACAAAAAGCCCCACCACCGCCACCACCCCTCCCTCCTCCTTCTTCTTCCTTTCCCCAAATCCTCTCAGTTTTTACCAACGCAAGAGCATGTGGTGGCCAACACTGAACACTGAGTTCTCCACAAGCAGTTTTTAATCTACATTTAAATCTGAAGTTAAGTTATTAACAAACAAGTGTTAATGTTTATAGTTGTGTCCTTTCGATGCTTATATTTCTATTTCTATATTCTTTACTTGCACTGCTCCTCTTAACCAGTTTTTACAGTTGTTTATGTGGCTGTTATGACATTTCTATCTATCAAAATAAATAAATAAATAAAGTCAGAAGGAGTCCACGCAGCCCCGGTTGTTATTTTTCTGCAAAAACATCCATAAACCAGGTTGATGCAGCCAGGCAGCCGGACATCAGATCGGATCAACACGACCACACAAGCTACAGTCCTCCACTTCCTCCTCATGCCAATTAGCAGCGAGGCTAGCAGGGTGATATGACCACATGATGTTTCGACAGTGCTGCATCTGTACACTAGATCATCTTTTTTAAAAGCCCCCCCTCCCCAACCCAATCCCTCTAAAACCCCTTAATCTATCGCGATTCTTATAATTAAAAAGCCGAGACGCCGAGACAGAGCCAGCCCTGACGTCTCTTTGCCCCATAGTTGGCTAATTAATGAGAAGTCTAATTAGCTATGCCGAGCCCGACCAGAGATGAATCAATTAGCAATTAGCTATAGCAGGCTAAAACTGAGCAGCAGCGGCAAAAAAAAACGTCGCATTAGAGCGGTGTTTTAATGTTAGAGCTGGTAGTTTTGAGTGTGAAATAATCTCACTTACTTACTTCAGCTCTGACATGCGTCACTTCACGCCGAAATAACAACATTCATAAGGAGGTTAATCAATCAATCAATCGTGTGACTTTGCTAGCTTATAGCCCTGTTAGCAGACATAATTAACTGCTCGCCCCCCCCCTCTCTCTCTCTTCCTCCTCCTCCTCCTCCCCCCCTCCCCCACAAACTCTGCTGCCTGCCCGGTCCAGGTGGGTAACTGCAGCTCAAGCTCTACGGGGATAAAACACAACCAACACACACACACAACACTCCGGGCTTCAGGTCACAAACCTCGGCCTCGAGTTAGCTCCGTGCCCCGCTTGTAGCGCCGCGCCGCTCTGCCGCCGCTCCGTCGCCGCGTCGCCACCGCGCCGCCGCCGCCGCTCAGCGCAAACCGAGGCCTACACCGACTACAGCCGTTTAATTAACGAACGTGGCTCTGTTCACAGATGTGTTAGAAAACACTCGCCCCCCCTTCCTCCACCTCTTTCTGCCCCCCGCCGACCCCCCCTCTCTTCTTTAGCCCCCCCGTCCTTCAGTTGAAATCCACACCTTACACACTTCAGTGCAACACATGTCCTCCATATAAACTAAAAAAACATTTCACCGCTTCAGCCGATAACTGGCTCCCGAAAAAGCAAAGCAAAGCTCCGGACCGGGAGGAGGAGGACGGACGGGCGCTGCTGCTGAGCTGCTGCCGCTGCTGCTGCGGTCGGCTCGGCCCCGACGGGTGGTGGTGTCGGTGGGGGTAGTAGCGGTGGTGGTGGTGTCGGCAGGCGAAAGAGACGCGAGGCAGGGGAGAAAAAAAAAGTTTGGGTTTTAATGTTGGATTTCTACGAGGGATCGGATTAGTAAAAGAGGCTCGGGTCCGTCGTCTCTCGAGTCGCAGGCCAGTCTCATGCTCGAAGCGGCAACAATTAACCGATCACAACAACGGCGTTTTAATTAAGTTGAAAAAGCAATTAGCTAATGCGTTTTTTTACCTGCATGGTCTCCGCTCCAGCACGCACACACGCACACGCTTCCTCTGTAGCTCCTCAGAAGTGAAAAGTTTTCTTTCCTGCCCTCCCTCCCTCTCTCTCCTCTCCTCCCTCTCTCTCCTGCTCTCCCCCCTCCCCTCCACTCCCTCCCCCCCTCCCTCCCTCGCCCCCTCTCCCCCCGCTTCCCTGTAGTAAACAGACCACAGCTCCCCCCGAGGCTGGCTGCTGACATTCAGACGGACACGGAGATAAAGCCTTATATAATAACCCACAAATCACTGATTTATTCTTACTATTGTAATTCTAAATATTATAGATATAATTATTGTTCATATCAATTTTATCATTGTTATTATTATTAATATTATTATTAGCAACCGGTCACTTTCTTTCTGTCTGATCAGACAGACTGCACAAAATAAATATAAAAGTATGTGGATCACAGAGGAGCCCCCACCCTCCCTCCACCTCCCTTTATTAATAAACCTTCCTCATTCTCATATTAAAGGTGAACGAAAACAACGCAGCACTTCTCGTCCTGCCTGTTTTCTGTTTGTTTGTTTTTTGTTGTTGTTTTTTTGGACTGTGACAGTGACGAGTTCACCACAGCTGGATGATATGCCTACAGATGTGGTGTGTGATCGAGACTCGGCGTGGTTTCCCCCACCAGACCTGAGCCCTGCTGCTGCTGCTGCTGCTGCTGCTGCTGCTGCTGAGCGTGTGTATGGGGGGGGGGTATTTAGGGGGGGGTAAATAACCCACGAAGAAGGGCGGATTAAAAACTGCAACCGTGTACATGCCCCTGCGTTACTGGGGCAGGATTTGATGCTCTCCAACACCCTCATAGCTGTCTGTAACTGCGCCTGTGCAGAATTAAAGAAAAACTTTGCTGACGTGTAGGACCCGCCCCCGATTGAGCTGCTGCCGAGTTTTTTGATGCCGAATTACGTGGATTTCAGGACCTGATTTGTGAAGGTGTGTGTAAAGCTGCAGCTCGCTGTGTTAATAGTTGTTTTTACACCCTCCGTGGTTGAGTTTGTGGATTTTGACTTGTAGTTCATGCATGACTGCAGCAGCAGGAGGGTGTACTGACTGAATGAGTCCAGCCCCGACTTAACTGCAAGGACATGCTATTATTATTATTTATGGGAATCGGTTTACATTTACAAGGCATGTACCTACACACCCTCTAATGGCTTGGAAACAATGCAAGTGCAAACGTGATTATACCTACTATGTAATTGCGTTATTTACCCAAAGCAAAATCAAGGGCAATCACAAATTTGAGTGCGTTGAGGAAATAGGCTACAAGGGTGGCACAAGTACTCTTATCTTTAATTGAATCACGGTAATAAATACACACAAGCTACAGAGGCAGTTGAAGGTGTTACTGATTTTTTTTGTTATTGTATAATGGGATTATCAGTCTGTGCTCCATGTTAACGTTACAGCAGGTTGAACTGGAGCACATTTAGATTTTTATACTCAACAGGTAGTGTTATCTTTATTGACACATTGCATTTTATATTTTTAATTTTTTATGTGATTAATAAGACTGTACAGCAACTATCTAAAACTGTAGTTAGGGTAATTCAATGTAATTATTAATAGTTCAACTTAGTATTTCTAATAAAAAAAGAAGAAAAGGTGGTAAACAACAAAATTAATCATAATGCATGTCATGAACTATATTACATGCACATCACATGAGTCATCTCCACTGAAAAAGAGGATTTAACCCTGACTAACGTGGGCCTTAAAGCAGGTTGTGTTGGATTTAGTTAGACCCCCGATCTAACAATAAGCCTATTGTCGGATGGTGTTGATGAAACTACTCTGTATGTCATTTCAGATGAGCGTGGAAGTGGAGAGAAAGTTTGTATGCAACGCTGACACTGTGAAAACACTGGAGGAGATCGGGGGTACGTGTTCAGTTTGACTACTTCACATTTACACATGGTTAAATTTAGAGGTGGGTGGGTATGGGCAGGTTTCAGATGCTGTAATTTACAAACTGTCCACTGATTACATGGTTCTGTAAGTGCAGTGACACAGACCATCTGTCTCTTGTAAATAATGAAGGTTAATTATCAGTTTCAGCCTCGTTAATATTTATGTATCCATCTATCTGTCTGACTCCCAACTTCTTTTCCACAGCAAAATGCGTCGGTCAGCAGCAATTTCACGACCAGTATTTTGATACCCCGCAGTTTGACCTCACTTTGAGAGACATGTGGCTGCGTAAACGTAAAGGATGCTGGGAGCTCAAGTGTCCACCAGCAGCAGTCAGCGGGAGCGGAGGACAGAATGAGGCGGCAGCAGCGATGTGCACTTGCTACAAGGAGATAACCAGCCTGCCTGAAATTCAGCTGAGGGTGACAGAGGTCATTGGAGACGTCGGAGACACAGAGACAGGCCTCTCAGAGCAGCAGGAAGAGTCTTGGCTGAGCAAAATGAAGCTGGCGTGCTTTGCAGAGTTTACAACAGTGCGGCAGTCGTTCACTGTAGAGGAGGACGGGGTGAAGATAGATTTGGACCAAGCTGACTTCGGCTACCATGTGGGGGAGGTAGAGATGGTCATACCAGAGGGAGGAGATGTGCAGGCTGCTGTGGAGAGGATAGACCAGACAGCTCGAAAGCTGGGTAAACTCCCTTTTTTTTTATTTTCCATGTTGCTCAACCATTTAATATGATTTGTCAAGTTTGCTAGGAAGGAAATTAATTTACCTCTGTCACTCACTTTCATGAAAGCCATTAATAGTGTTTCTTTTTCTCTGCAGGTCTGACTGGAGATCAGCGAATTGAAGGGAAAATGAATGTTTACCTTAGAGAAAAATACCCCGAGCATTATGCAAAACTACTGAGTAAGCATGTTCTGTAATAGACTAGTCACAGTTTTTAACATATGCACAGTCATATCTGTAAACTGAGTTAGAAATTAAGAAGAAAAAACTAATAGAAAATGTGGTTGTTACTGTAAACACACTCAAGGTGGACATTCTCAAGACCTTTGCTGTATTTTAAACCTTTGAAAACAACAATAGACCTAGTCTGAAATGTTGATATACTGTTATTACTGTTGTTTCCCTCTATGTTTTTGTCCTG